>JAKUDI010000073.1:0-26199 GCA_022702515.1 Ilyophis sp. 1 JC-2022 | reverse complement strand
CAGCTCTCCTCGTGTAATGGCCCGTCTCCCGGTATCTCCTCCACGCTCTTGAGACTGTGCTGGGAGACACAGCAAAACTTCTTGCGACAGCACATATGGATGTGCCATCCTGGAGGAGCTGGACTACCTGTGCAACCTGAATGGGCTGCAGGTACCGCCTCATGCTACCAGTAGTGACAAGGGCACTAGCAAAATGCAAAACTAGAGAAAAATCAGTCAGGAAGGATAAGGAGAGAGAAATGGTCTGTGGCCACCACCTGCAAAACCATTTCTGGGGGTTGTCTTGCTGTTGCCTCTCCTGTCCATCTGTTGTCACTTCCATTTGCACCAAAGCAGGTGAAATTGATTCACAATTGTTTACGCTTCCTAACTGGACAGATGGATATCCCAGAAGTTTAATTGACTTGGTGTTATACTGTGTTGATTAAGTGTTCCCTTCATTTCTTTGAGCAGTGTAGATTGGTTCACTGTATTTTCCCATCGCATAAAGCAATGAATTAACCTGCACTGTGCTGGTCTCCTTGTCCAGTTTTAACGCTACCCGAAAACTGAAAAAATGTTTGTCTCCATACGGGCCAAGCAGCTGGCTGAGAGAAGTTGAACGGCTCCGGTGGGTTGAATTTCGATATGATTTATTAAGACGACGAAAAGTAAATACAAATTTCAGTCCCAGAGTTAGCTAACTGCTACTCTACTCGACGGCCATGTGTTCTCCGAATGTGTACTCGGCTTGCTGCTCGCGGTCGATGCGTTCTCCGAATGTGTACTCGGCTTGCTGCTCGCGGTCGATGCGTTCTCCGAATGTGTACTCGGCTTGCTGCTCGCGGTCGATGCGTTCTCCGAATGTGTACTCGGCTTGCTGCTCGCGGTCGATGCGTTCTCCGAAAGTGTACTCGGCTTGCTGCTCGCGGTCGATGCGTTCTCCGTGTGCAGCTTCAGCATCTGCATCTTCTTCTTGATGGTCTCCATGGTCACTGGCGAGTGGGGGGGCTCGTTACCGTGAGAGAGAGGGGGCAGAGGGACGGAGAGATCGGCTCGGGGACAGCAGCACCTGTTCTGTTTAAAACGGAGAAGAAGGGAGAGGGAGAGAGGGAGAGAGGGGGAGAGGGGGAGAGGGGGAGAGAGGGAGAGAGGGAGAGAGGGAGAGAGGGGGAGAGAGGGAGAGAGGGAGAGAGAGAGAGGGGGAGAGGGAGAGAGAGAGGGAGAGAGAGAGAGAGAGAGAGGGAGAGAGAGAGGGAGAGAGAGAGAGAGAGGGAGAGAGAGAGGGAGAGAGAGAGAGAGAGAGAGAGGGAGAGTGGGAGAGAGAGAGAGAGGGAGAGAGAGAGGGAGAGAGGGGGAGAGAAAGAGGGAGAGAGGGGGAGAGGGAGAGAGGGAGAGATAGAGGGAGAGAGGGGGAGAGAGAGGGAGAGAGGGAGATAGGGAGAGATGGAGAGAGGGAGAGAGATGGGGAGAGATGGGGAGAGGGAGAGTTTTGAGTTTTAAGGTCTCCTTTAATGCACAGAAACAAGGGATGAGACCTATGTATTCACATATTTACAAACAAACAGAAAATAATAAAATAAAATTAATATTAAAAACACAAAAAAAAGAAAAGAAAACCATTTCCGAAAAACCAAGGGAAAATAACAAGTTGGCTATTAACTACAATACAATTCCAACTAAGGCAAAAACAAACACTATTACCGGAAACGATTAATTTCACAGGGAAAATTAAAAAAAGAAAAATATTAGAAATTGATAAACAGACAAAAAAACAAATAATACTTTCAAAAATGAAGTAGCAACTCTTCACCCTGCATAGAGCAAAGCACTTCCTCAATGCACCATGCCTTTACAAAAGCCTCCACATTATCTGTGAGGCTATAGAAACTGAAGTCCACCCTGATGCGGGCTGCAAGCAGTCCCTTTAACATAAAAACAGGGTCAACTGACCCCTGACCCGCAATGCAGTTCTTTCTAGTCTTCCATATGGACAACTTGGCTAGTCCAGACAGCAAGTTAATTAAAACATGAAAAGGCCTTTTTTTTACAGTGTACCTTGGCCCAAAAATAAAAAGCTCAAAGTAAAAAGGTACCCCTAAACCCTGAAACCACCCCTCTAAACAAGTGAACAGCTCCCTCAACCTGTGACACTGTACAAATATCTGGTGCGTTGTTTCCCTCTGTGTGCAAAAGTTGCAGCCCTCCCCCACACTAGGATCTAGGTGTGCCAGATATCTATTTGAAGCTATCGCCCCATGCACAATCCTCCACTGGAGGTCACCCTTCCGTTTGTCAACAGGGGCTTGTACAGGGACCGCCAACAGCCTTTCGGGGAAGACCCTGGACCAAAAAACTCAGTCCACTTCGACGCCTTCAGCCCTGCCAGTGAGCGTAAGTGTAATACTTTAACGCAGGTGTAATACAGGAAACAAGAAGCTCCCCTGTTCCTCCTGCCACTCCCCTACAGCAGGAGAGACAGTCAGAGGGAGTAAATTATACTCACAATCATCATCCCATTGGTCAGACAGAGTATGGTTCTCAGCAAACGCTCTGAGGGGCCCTGGCAGGGAAGCACAAACCTCCTCCACCAACCTGTGCAGCAGTCTGGAAAACCGGATTCCTGTCATTTCCCTCAGCCTTGCCACTGATATCCTCAAATGGAAAAAAATGTCTCTGTTGACCTTAAATGAAAAGTTAGCATGTCGAGATGTTCCCTTTATGAGCTCTCTTATTCTCAACACACTGGAGCCAGAGTGTGTTACAGCACACAGCGGGACCTGAAGGGCAAGATGGCCGGAGAATCCCTGGGGGAGATTCCCGGGAGACCACTACAGGCTTCCACGGAGGTCGGTGGACTACAGCGGATCCCCAGCGGGTCCGTGCCTACAGCTTCGAGCTCAGCAGCGGGGGAGATTCCCGGGAGACCACTACAGGCTTCCACGGAGGTCGGTGGACTACAGCGGATCCCCAGCGGGTCCGTGCCTACAGCTTCAAGCTCAGCAGCTGAGGAGATCCCCGGGTGTCCCCGGCCCTGTAGCGAGGTAAAACCCAGGAACCCCGTTTTAAAAAAGCACCGAGCCACAAAATTGTTCCGAACACTTAACCAGTCGAAAATAGTATGGGACTCTCGGTGTAAACCTAAGGGGATGTTCTGTGGACATATAAACATTAGAAGTGTCTCTAACAAGCGCGAGCAGATCGAACACCTGCTCTGTGACTCTAACATTGACTGTTTAGGGATGTCGGAATCATGGCTAAAGCAATCATCTCCAGAAGCCTTGGTGACCATGCCGGGGTACAATGTATTCAGGAAAGACAGGGCAAATGGAAAAGGTGGAGGGGTGTTATTATATATAAAAAATACAATAAATTGTAGACAGGTAGAATGGCCAGATGATGTCAAGTTTGAATGTGTTGGTGTAGACATCTGTCTCTCGACTGAAATGTCGTTTTTATTAATTTGTTTATATCGACACCCAAATGCCAAGGTAGATTTCTATGACCAGTTGAAGACTGTTTTAAAATCCTGTGATTCCAACAAAGAAATTATTGTTTTAGGTGATTTCAATGTTAACTGGGATGATAAAAAAGGAAGGAAGAACCTTAAACAGACCATGGATCAATACAGTTTAGAGCAATTAATAGAACAGCCAACCAGATTGACTAACCACTCAAAAACGATAATAGATTTATTATTTTAAAATAAAACTGATAGAATTACTAAGACCTACAATATGTTGACAGGCCTTTCAGACCACAATTTTATTTTTTTCTCCAGAAAACTCACCAAACAACGATTTGCTAAAACATTTAAAGCCCCATCCTGTGTCAGCATAATACCCAAAAACCAGCAACATAATTTTACGATGGCCATAAACAAACTTGATTGGGAGGAAACCCTCTCTCTTGATAACATAGAGAGTGGATGTAATTCCTTTCTTACCAAAATCAATGAAGTCATAAATTATTTTACCAGAAGGGGGTGCCAAAAGGCAAAGAAAGGAAACACACTACCCTGGTTAGACCAGGCTTGTAGAGAGTTAATGAGGTCTAGAGACCAACTGCTCAAACAAAGCCTAAGGTCCGGTCTGACTATTGACAGGCAGAAATTTACTCATGCACGAAATAAGGTAATACAAACTTTGAGGAAGGCCAAGGCTAGTTTTTTCATTAATATCATTGAGGGTGCAAACTAGGGTAATGGGGGAAAGATTTGGCAAATTATGAATAAATTAATCAACAAGCAGAATAAGCAGGAGAATAATGTCCTAGAATTAAAAATTGATAATGTTTTGGTGAAAGACCCCTCAATTCTGGCTAGCACTTTAAATAATTTCTTTTTAAACAGTGTTTCTGAAATAACTAGATTTTTTAATCCATCCAGTATTTTACCTATCCCAATTAATGATGAACAACCTATTCTCAAGTTAGAAGAAATAACAGAGGCAGAAGTAACTAAAACTATCAGAGCACTAAAATGCTCTAAAGCAAAGGATGTATACGGGCTTGATACAAATTTTGTAAAAACACACTTAGACTCCCTTCTACAACCGATCACACATCTGGTAAACCTGTCAATAAGACAAAGGGAAGTTCCATCAGCCTGGAAGGTGGCCACGGTAACTCCAATTTTTAAATCCGGTACTAAAACAGAGATGGCCAATTATAGGCCTATCAGCATCCTTCCAATTATTTCGAAGGTTGCTGAGAAGTGGGTAGCAAAGCAAATAAGCAAACATCTTGATAGAGGCTACACCCCACTGCATCCTATGCAGTTTGGGTTCCGTGCCCACCATTCTACTGAAACAGCTAACTGTGTTTTTATTGAAAAGGTAAAATGTTTGTTAGATAGAAACCCCTGTGTAGGTGCTGTATTTTTAGACCTGAAAAAGGCATTTGACACCGTCAACCATCAAATTCTCTTATCAAAGCTCACTTATTTTAATTTCTCTACAGAAACTATACAGTGGTTACAATCGTACCTGACAGATAGAAAACAATGTGTCAATGTTGACGGTGTCAAATCCCCTTATCTTAATAGTCCGGTCGGAGTCCCACAAGGATCGATCCTTGGGCCAATTTTATTCTCTTTATATATTAATGACTTACCAGATGTGTGTCCAAATATTAATGTCCAAATGTATGCTGATGATGCTGTTCTTTTTATACATGGCAAGAATACTGAGGAGACCTCATCTGTCCTCACATCTGCTTTGACTAAAGTTCAAGACTGGCTTAGTAACGCATGTCTTATGTTAAACACAAAAAAAACGGTTTGCATGACCTTTTCCAAAAGACCAGTAAAGGTGAAACAGTCTGGTGTGTTCCTAGGGAGGGAGGAACTTGAACTGGTAACACAGTTCAAGTACCTTGGGGTCATATTGGACTCATCACTCACATTCAAAAAACATGTCAAAAAGGTGTCCAATACGATTAAATTTAATCTACAAAATTTTAAACAAATCAGGCCATTTTTGACATTTGATGCTGCCGAAACGTACTTGCATTGCATGATTTTATCTCACATTGAATACTGTTTCACAAACTGGTCATTTGCAGGTATCACAATACTCAAACCTATAGAACAGCTCTTTAAGAGAGCTATTAAGGTACTTGACAGAAAGCCACATTCACATCATCACTGCAACATCTTGGTAAAATATAGTTTTTTAAGTTTTGACAATCTCAAGGTTTTTAAACATGTGTGTTTTATTTATAAGTCCTTACATGGACTATGCCCGCCTCCCCTAGGGGAATTCATAAAAAAAAGGACTAACAGTAAAATAGGTACTCGATCGGCCTCCAGAGGGGACTGTGAGGTACAATATAGACGTACGACTTTTGGTCAAAATGTGCTGTCAATTAAAGGAAGTATGAGTTCCAACCTCAATAAGGGAATGTCCTACCTTTGCAACGTTTAAAAATAGTCTCAAACAATGGCTTAAGGACAATCAAATATGTGATCATTTTTAACCAGACTTATGTTAAGTCATATTTTATTATTTCTTAATTTATTTTAACTTCTTAATGTTTTAGCTTAATTTGCAATTTGGATTTTTGTGTTGTTATTGTATTACATTGTTTTATGTTAAGGGACTACGGATGGAAATTAGCATCCCTGCTATAATCCGGCATGTTTACATATTGTACATATGTTCATTAATGTGCATTGTCCCTTCCAAATAAACAAATCAATCAATCAATCAATCATGTGCCCCAGTTTGGCACAGCCTGCCTCCCGCAGGCTAGATCGCATACTGGGAGAGGACAGACAGTTTGGCACAGCCTGCATTTCATCACCTACAGACCTGTGCTGCAATGCTAAGTGTGCCTGTAATATTTCATCACCTACAGACCTGTGCTGCAATGCTAAGTGTGCCTGTAATATTTCATCACCTACAGACCTGTGCTGCAATGCTAAGTGTGTCTGTAATATTTCATCACCTGCAGACCTGTGCTGCAATGCTAAGTGTGTCTGTAATATTTCATCACCTGCTGACCTGTGCTGCAATGCTAAGTGTGCCTGTAATATTTCATCACCTACAGACCTGTGCTGCAATGCTAAGTGTGTCTGTAATATTTCATCACCTACAGACCTGTGCTGCAATGCTAAGTGTGCCTGTAATATTTCATCACCTACAGACCTGTGCTGCAATGCTAAGTGTGCCTGTAATATTTCATCACCTACAGACATGTGCTGCAATGCTAAGTGTGCCTGTAATATTTCATCACCTACAGACCTGTGCTACAATGCTAAGTGTGTCTGTAATATTTCATCACCTGCAGACCTGTGCTGCAATGCTAAGTGTGCCTGTAATATTTAATCACCTACAGACCTGTGCTGCAATGCTAAGTGTGCCTGTAATATTTCATCACCTCCAGACCTGTGCTACAATGCTAAGTGTGTCTGTAATATTTCATCACCTACAGACCTGTGCTACAATGCTAAGTGTGCCTGTAATATTTCATCACCTACAGACCTGTGCTGCAATGCTAAGTGTGCCTGTAATATTTCATCACCTACAGACATGTGCTGCAATGCTAAGTGTGCCTGTAATATTTCATCACCTACAGACCTGTGCTGCAATGCTAAGTGTGCCTGTAATATTTCATCATCTACAGACCTGTGCTGCAATGCTAAGTGTGTCTGTAATATTTCATCACCTACAGACCTGTGCTGCAATGCTAAGTGTGCCTGTAATATTTAATCACCTGCAGACCTGTGCTGCAATGCTAAGTGTGCCTGTAATATTTCATCACCTACAGACATGTGCTGCAATGCTAAGTGTGCCTGTAATATTTCATCACCTACAGACCTGTGCTGCAATGCTAAGTGTGTCTGTAATATTTCATCACCTACAGACCTGTGCTGCAATGCTAAGTGTGCCTGTAATATTTCATCACCTACAGACCTGTGCTGCAATGCTAAGTGTGCCTGTAATATTTCATCACCTACAGACCTGTGCTGCAATGCTAAGTGTGCCTGTAATATTTCATCACCTACAGACCTGTGCTGCAATGCTAAGTGTGCCTGTAATATTTCATCACCTACAGACCTGTGCTGCAATGCTAAGTGTGCCTGTAATATTTAATCACCTACAGACCTGTGCTGCAATGCTAAGTGTGCCTGTAATATTTCATCACCTCCAGACCTGTGCTGCAATGCTAAGTGTGTCTGTAATATTTCATCACCTGCAGACCTGTGCTGCAATGCTAAGTGTGCCTGTAATATTTCATCACCTACAGACCTGTGCTGCAATGCTAAGTGTGTCTGTAATATTTCATCACCTACAGACCTGTGCTGCAATGCTAAGTGTGTCTGTAATATTTAATCACCTACAGACCTGTGCTGCAATGCTAAGTGTGCCTGTAATATTTCATCACCTACAGACCTGTGCTGCAATGCTAAGTGTGCCTGTAATATTTCATCACCTACAGACCTGTGCTGCAATGCTAAGTGTGCCTGTAATATTTCATCACCTACAGACCTGTGCTGCAATGCTAAGTGTGCCTGTAATATTTCATCACCTACAGACCTGTGCTGCAATGCTAAGTGTGCCTGTAATATTTAATCACCTACAGACCTGTGCTGCAATGCTAAGTGTGCCTGTAATATTTCATCACCTCCAGACCTGTGCTGCAATGCTAAGTGTGTCTGTAATATTTCATCACCTACAGACCTGTGCTGCAATGCTAAGTGTGTCTGTAATATTTCATCACCTGCAGACCTGTGCTGCAATGCTGTGTGTCTGTAATATTTCATCACCTACAGACCTGTGCTGCAATGCTAAGTGTGCCTGTAATATTTCATCACCTCCAGACCTGTGCTGCAATGCTAAGTGTGCCTGTAATATTTCATCACCTACAGACCTGTGCTGCAATGCTAAGTGTGTCTGTAATATTTCATCACCTGCAGACCTGTGCTGCAATGCTAAGTGTGTCTGTAATATTTCATCACCTCCAGACCTGTGCTGCAATGCTAAGTGTGCCTGTAATATTTCATCACCTACAGACCTGTGCTGCAATGCTAAGTGTGCCTGTAATATTTCATCACCTACAGACCTGTGCTGCAATGCTAAGTGTGCCTGTAATATTTCATCACCTGCAGACCTGTGCTGCAATGCTAAGTGTGTCTGTAATATTTCATCACCTACAGACCTGTGCTGCAATGCTAAGTGTGTCTGTAATATTTCATCACCTACAGACCTGTGCTGCAATGCTAAGTGTGTCTGTAATATTTCATCACCTACAGACCTGTGCTGCAATGCTGTGTGTCTGTAATATTTCATCACCTACAGACCTGTGCTGCAATGCTAAGTGTGCCTGTAATATTTCATCACCTACAGACCTGTGCTGCAATGCTAAGTGTGCCTGTAATATTTAATCACCTACAGACCTGTGCTGCAATGCTAAGTGTGCCTGTAATATTTCATCACCTCCAGACCTGTGCTGCAATGCTAAGTGTGTCTGTAATATTTCATCACCTGCTGACCTGTGCTGCAATGCTAAGTGTGTCTGTAATATTTCATCACCTGCTGACCTGTGCTGCAATGCTAAGTGTGTCTGTAATATTTCATCACCTACAGACCTGTGCTGCAATGCTAAGTGTGCCTGTAATATTTCATCACCTCCAGACCTGTGCTGCAATGCTAAGTGTGTCTGTAATATTTCATCACCTGCAGACCTGTGCTGCAATGCTAAGTGTGCCTGTAATATTTCATCACCTGCAGACCTGTGCTGCAATGCTAAGTGTGTCTGTAATATTTCATCACCTACAGACCTGTGCTGCAATGCTAAGTGTGTCTGTAATATTTCATCACCTACAGACCTGTGCTGCAATGCTAAGTGTGTCTGTAATATTTCATCACCTACAGACCTGTGCTGCAATGCTAAGTGTGTCTGTAATATTTCATCACCTACAGACCTGTGCTGCAATGCTAAGTGTGCCTGTAATATTTCATCACCTACAGACCTGTGCTGCAATGCTAAGTGTGTCTGTAATATTTCATCACCTGCAGACCTGTGCTGCAATGCTAAGTGTGCCTGTAATATTTCATCACCTACAGACCTGTGCTGCAATGCTAAGTGTGTCTGTAATATTTCATCACCTACAGACCTGTGCTGCAATGCTAAGTGTGTCTGTAATATTTCATCACCTCCAGACCTGTGCTGCAATGCTAAGTGTGCCTGTAATATTTCATCACCTACAGACCTGTGCTGCAATGCTAAGTGTGTCTGTAATATTTCATCACCTCCAGACCTGTGCTGCAATGCTAAGTGTGCCTGTAATATTTCATCACCTCCAGACCTGTGCTGCAATGCTAAGTGTGCCTGTAATATTTCATCACCTACAGACCTGTGCTGCAATGCTAAGTGTGTCTGTAATATTTCATCACCTCCAGACCTGTGCTGCAATGCTAAGTGTGTCTGTAATATTTCATCACCTGCTGACCTGTGCTGCAATGCTAAGTGTGCCTGTAATATTTCATCACCTCCAGACCTGTGCTGCAATGCTAAGTGTGCCTGTAATATTTCATCACCTGCTGACCTGTGCTGCAATGCTAAGTGTGCCTGTAATATTTCATCACCTGCTGACCTGTGCTGCAATGCTAAGTGTGCCTGTAATATTTCATCACCTGCTGACCTGTGCTGCAATGCTAAGTGTGCCTGTAATATTTCATCACCTACAGACCTGTGCTGCAATGATAAGTGTGCCTGTAATATTTCATCACCTGCTGACCTGTGCTGCAATGCTAAGTGTGCCTGTAATATTTCATCACCTGCTGACCTGTGCTGCAATGCTAAGTGTGCCTGTAATATTTCATCACCTGCTGACCTGTGCTGCAATGCTAAGTGTGCCTGTAATATTTCATCACCTGCTGACCTGTGCTGCAATGCTAAGTGTGCCTGTAATATTTCATCACCTCCAGACCTGTGCTGCAATGCTAAGTGTGTCTGTAATATTTCATCACCTGCTGACCTGTGCTGCAATGCTGTGTGTCTGTAATATTTCATCACCTACAGACCTGTGCTGCAATGCTAAGTGTGCCTGTAATATTTAATCACCTACAGACCTGTGCTGCAATGCTAAGTGTGCCTGTAATATTTAATCACCTACAGACCTGTGCTGCAATGCTAAGTGTGCCTGTAATATTTCATCACCTCCAGACCTGTGCTGCAATGCTAAGTGTGTCTGTAATATTTCATCACCTACAGACCTGTGCTGCAATGCTAAGTGTGTCTGTAATATTTCATCACCTACAGACCTGTGCTGCAATGCTAAGTGTGTCTGTAATATTTCATCACCTACAGACCTGTGCTGCAATGCTAAGTGTGTCTGTAATATTTCATCACCTACAGACCTGTGCTGCAATGCTAAGTGTGCCTGTAATATTTCATCACCTGCAGACCTGTGCTGCAATGCTAAGTGTGTCTGTAATATTTCATCACCTACAGACCTGTGCTGCAATGCTAAGTGTGTCTGTAATATTTCATCACCTACAGACCTGTGCTGCAATGCTAAGTGTGTCTGTAATATTTCATCACCTACAGACCTGTGCTGCAATGCTAAGTGTGCCTGTAATATTTCATCACCTGCAGACCTGTGCTGCAATGCTAAGTGTGCCTGTAATATTTCATCACCTACAGACCTGTGCTGCAATGCTAAGTGTGTCTGTAATATTTCATCACCTACAGACCTGTGCTGCAATGCTAAGTGTGCCTGTAATATTTCATCACCTACAGACCTGTGCTGCAATGCTGTGTGTCTGTAATATTTCATCACCTACAGACCTGTGCTGCAATGCTAAGTGTGCCTGTAATATTTCATCACCTACAGACCTGTGCTGCAATGCTAAGTGTGCCTGTAATATTTCATCACCTACAGACCTGTGCTGCAATGCTAAGTGTGCCTGTAATATTTCATCACCTACAGACCTGTGCTGCAATGCTAAGTGTGTCTGTAATATTTCATCACCTACAGACCTGTGCTGCAATGCTAAGTGTGCCTGTAATATTTCATCACCTACAGACCTGTGCTGCAATGCTAAGTGTGCCTGTAATATTTAATCACCTACAGACCTGTGCTGCAATGCTAAGTGTGCCTGTAATATTTCATCACCTACAGACCTGTGCTGCAATGCTAAGTGTGCCTGTAATATTTCATCACCTCCAGACCTGTGCTGCAATGCTAAGTGTGCCTGTAATATTTCATCACCTACAGACCTGTGCTGCAATGCTAAGTGTGCCTGTAATATTTCATCACCTGCAGACCTGTGCTGCAATGCTAAGTGTGCCTGTAATATTTCATCACCTACAGACCTGTGCTGCAATGCTAAGTGTGCCTGTAATATTTAATCACCTACAGACCTGTGCTGCAATGCTAAGTGTGCCTGTAATATTTCATCACCTGCAGACCTGTGCTGCAATGCTAAGTGTTTCTGTAATATTTCATCACCTACAGACCTGTGCTGCAATGCTAAGTGTGCCTGTAATATTTCATCACCTACAGACCTGTGCTGCAATGCTAAGTGTGCCTGTAATATTTCATCACCTACAGACCTGTGCTGCAATGCTAAGTGTGCCTGTAATATTTCATCACCTACAGACCTGTGCTGCAATGCTACGTGTGCCTGTAATATTTCATCACCTACAGACCTGTGCTGCAATGCTAAGTGTGTCTGTAATATTTCATCACCTACAGACCTGTGCTGCAATGCTAAGTGTGCCTGTAATATTTCATCACCTGCAGACCTGTACTGCAATGCTAAGTGTGCCTGTAATATTTCATCACCTACAGACCTGTGCTGCAATGCTAAGTGTGCCTGTAATATTTCATCACCTACAGACCTGTGCTGCAATGCTAAGTGTGCCTGTAATATTTCATCACCTCCAGACCTGTGCTGCAATGCTAAGTGTGCCTGTAATATTTCATCACCTACAGACCTGTGCTGCAATGCTAAGTGTGCCTGTAGTATTTCATCACTTACAGACCTGTGCTGCAATGCTAAGTGTGTCTGTAATATTTCATCACCTACAGACCTGTGCTGCAATGCTAAGTGTGCCTGTAATATTTCATCACCTACAGACCTGTGCTGCAATGCTAAGTGTGCCTGTAATATTTCATCACCTCCAGACCTGTGCTGCAATGCTAAGTGTGCCTGTAATATTTCATCACCTACAGACCTGTGCTGCAATGCTAAGTGTGCCTGTAGTATTTCATCACTTACAGACCTGTGCTGCAATGCTAAGTGTGTCTGTAATATTTCATCACCTACAGACCTGTGCTGCAATGCTAAGTGTGCCTGTAATATTTCATCACCTACAGACCTGTGCTGCAATGCTAAGTGTGCCTGTAATATTTCATCACCTACAGACCTGTGCTGCAATGCTAAGTGTGCCTGTAATATTTCATCACCTACAGACCTGTGCTGCAATGCTAAGTGTGCCTGTAATATTTCATCACCTACAGATCTGTGCTGCAATGCTAAGTGTGCCTGTAATATTTCATCACCTACAGACCTGTGCTGCAATGCTAAGTGTGTCTGTAATATTTCATCACCTACAGATCTGTGCTGCAATGCTAAGTGTGTCTGTAATATTTCATCACCTACAGACCTGTGCTGCAATGCTAAGTGTGCCTGTAATATTTCATCACCTACAGACCTGTGCTGCAATGCTAAGTGTGCCTGTAATATTTCATCACCTACAGACCTGTGCTGCAATGCTAAGTGTGTCTGTAATATTTCATCACCTACAGACCTGTGCTGCAATGCTAAGTGTGCCTGTAATATTTCATCACCTACAGACCTGTGCTGCAATGCTAAGTGTGCCTGTAATATTTCATCACCTACAGACCTGTGCTGCAATGCTAAGTGTGTCTGTAATATTTCATCACCTACAGACCTGTGCTGCAATGCTAAGTGTGCCTGTAATATTTCATCACCTACAGACCTGTGCTGCAATGCTAAGTGTGCCTGTAATATTTCATCACCTACAGACCTGTGCTGCAATGCTAAGTGTGTCTGTAATATTTCATCACCTACAGACCTGTGCTGCAATGCTAAGTGTGCCTGTAATATTTCATCACCTACAGACCTGTGCTGCAATGCTAAGTGTGCCTGTAATATTTCATCACCTACAGACCTGTGCTGCAATGCTAAGTGTGCCTGTAATATTTCATCACCTACAGACCTGTGCTACAATGCTAAGTGTGCCTGTAATATTTCATCACCTACAGACCTGTGCTGCAATGCTAAGTGTGCCTGTAGTATTTCATCACCTACAGACCTGTGCTGCAATGCTAAGTGTGCCTGTAATATTTAATCACCTACAGACCTGTGCTGCAATGCTAAGTGTGCCTGTAATATTTCATCACCTGCAGACCTGTGCTGCAATGCTAAGTGTGCCTGTAATATTTCATCACCTGCAGACCTGTGCTGCAATGCTAAGTGTGCCTGTAATATTTCATCACCTACAGACCTGTGCTGCAATGCTAAGTGTGCCTGTAATATTTCATCACCTACAGACCTGTGCTGCAATGCTAAGTGTGCCTGTAATATTTCATCACCTACAGACCTGTGCTGCAATGCTAAGTGTGCCTGTAATATTTCATCACCTACAGACCTGTGCTGCAATGCTAAGTGTGCCTGTAATATTTCATCACCTACAGACCTGTGCTGCAATGCTAAGTGTGCCTGTAATATTTCATCACCTACAGACCTGTGCTGCAATGCTAAGTGTGCCTGTAATATTTCATCACCTACAGACCTGTGCTGCAATGCTAAGTGTGCCTGTAATATTTCATCACCTACAGACCTGTGCTGCAATGCTAAGTGTGTCTGTAATATTTCATCACCTACAGACCTGTGCTGCAATGCTAAGTGTGTCTGTAATATTTCATCACCTGCAGACCTGTGCTGCAATGCTAAGTGTGCCTGTAATATTTCATCACCTGCAGACCTGTGCTGCAATGCTAAGTGTGCCTGTAATATTTCATCACCTACAGACCTGTGCTGCAATGCTAAGTGTGCCTGTAATATTTCATCACCTACAGACCTGTGCTGCAATGCTAAGTGTGCCTGTAATATTTCATCACCTACAGACCTGTGCTGCAATGCTAAGTGTGCCTGTAATATTTCATCACCTACAGACCTGTGCTGCAATGCTAAGTGTGCCTGTAATATTTCATCACCTACAGACCTGTGCTGCAATGCTAAGTGTGCCTGTAATATTTCATCACCTACAGACCTGTGCTGCAATGCTAAGTGTGCCTGTAATATTTCATCACCTACAGACCTGTGCTGCAATGCTAAGTGTGCCTGTAATATTTCATCACCTACAGACCTGTGCTGCAATGCTAAGTGTGCCTGTAATATTTCATCACCTACAGACCTGTGCTGCAATGCTAAGTGTGCCTGTAATATTTCATCACCTACAGACCTGTGCTGCAATGCTAAGTGTGCCTGTAATATTTCATCACCTACAGACCTGTGCTGCAATGCTAAGTGTGCCTGTAATATTTCATCACCTACAGACCTGTGCTGCAATGCTAAGTGTGCCTGTAATATTTCATCACCTACAGACCTGTGCTGCAATGCTAAGTGTGCCTGTAATATTTCATCACCTACAGACCTGTGCTGCAATGCTAAGTGTGCCTGTAATATTTCATCACCTGCAGACCTGTGCTGCAATGCTAAGTGTGCCTGTAATATTTCATCACCTACAGACCTGTGCTGCAATGCTAAGTGTGCCTGTAATATTTCATCACCTCCAGACCTGTGCTGCAATGCTAAGTGTGCCTGTAATATTTCATCACCTACAGACCTGTGCTGCAATGCTAAGTGTGCCTGTAATATTTCATCACCTACAGACCTGTGCTGCAATGCTAAGTGTGTCTGTAATATTTCATCACCTACAGACCTGTGCTGCAATGCTAAGTGTGTCTGTAATATTTCATCACCTACAGACCTGTGCTGCAATGCTAAGTGTGTCTGTAATATTTCATCACCTACAGACCTGTGCTGCAATGCTAAGTGTGCCTGTAATATTTCATCACCTACAGACCTGTGCTGCAATGCTAAGTGTGCCTGTAATATTTCATCACCTACAGACCTGTGCTGCAATGCTAAGTGTGCCTGTAATATTTCATCACCTACAGACCTGTGCTGCAATGCTAAGTGTGCCTGTAATATTTCATCACCTACAGACCTGTGCTGCAATGCTAAGTGTGCCTGTAATATTTCATCACCTACAGACCTGTGCTGCAATGCTAAGTGTGCCTGTAATATTTCATCACCTACAGACCTGTGCTGCAATGCTAAGTGTGCCTGTAATATTTCATCACCTACAGACCTGTGCTGCAATGCTAAGTGTGCCTGTAATATTTCATCACCTACAGACCTGTGCTGCAATGCTAAGTGTGCCTGTAATATTTCATCACCTACAGACCTGTGCTGCAATGCTAAGTGTGCCTGTAATATTTCATCACCTACAGACCTGTGCTGCAATGCTAAGTGTGCCTGTAATATTTCATCACCTACAGACCTGTGCTGCAATGCTAAGTGTGCCTGTAATATTTCATCACCTGCAGACCTGTGCTGCAATGCTAAGTGTGCCTGTAATATTTCATCACCTACAGACCTGTGCTGCAATGCTAAGTGTGCCTGTAATATTTCATCACCTACAGACCTGTGCTGCAATGCTAAGTGTGCCTGTAATATTTCATCACCTACAGACCTGTGCTGCAATGCTAAGTGTGTCTGTAATATTTCATCACCTACAGACCTGTGCTGCAATGCTAAGTGTGCCTGTAATATTTCATCACCTACAGACCTGTGCTGCAATGCTAAGTGTGTCTGTAATATTTCATCACCTACAGACCTGTGCTGCAATGCTAAGTGTGCCTGTAATATTTCATCACCTACAGACCTGTGCTGCAATGCTAAGTGTGTCTGTAATATTTCATCACCTGCAGACCTGTGCTGCAATGCTAAGTGTGCCTGTAATATTTCATCACCTACAGACCTGTGCTGCAATGCTAAGTGTGCCTGTAATATTTCATCACCTACAGACCTGTGCTGCAATGCTAAGTGTGTCTGTAATATTTCATCACCTACAGACCTGTGCTGCAATGCTAAGTGTGCCTGTAATATTTCATCACCTACAGACCTGTGCTGCAATGCTAAGTGTGCCTGTAATATTTCATCACCTCCAGACCTGTGCTGCAATGCTAAGTGTGCCTGTAATATTTCATCACCTACAGACCTGTGCTGCAATGCTAAGTGTGCCTGTAATATTTCATCACCTACAGACCTGTGCTGCAATGCTAAGTGTGTCTGTAATATTTCATCACCTACAGACCTGTGCTGCAATGCTAAGTGTGCCTGTAATATTTCATCACCTACAGACCTGTGCTGCAATGCTAAGTGTGCCTGTAATATTTCATCACCTACAGACCTGTGCTGCAATGCTAAGTGTGCCTGTAATATTTCATCACCTACAGACCTGTGCTGCAATGCTAAGTGTGCCTGTAATATTTCATCACCTACAGACCTGTGCTGCAATGCTAAGTGTGCCTGTAATATTTCATCACCTACAGACCTGTGCTGCAATGCTAAGTGTGTCTGTAATATTTCATCACCTACAGACCTGTGCTGCAATGCTAAGTGTGTCTGTAATATTTCATCACCTACAGACCTGTGCTGCAATGCTAAGTGTGCCTGTAATATTTCATCACCTACAGACCTGTGCTGCAATGCTAAGTGTGCCTGTAATATTTCATCACCTACAGACCTGTGCTGCAATGCTAAGTGTGTCTGTAATATTTCATCACCTACAGACCTGTGCTGCAATGCTAAGTGTGCCTGTAATATTTCATCACCTACAGACCTGTGCTGCAATGCTAAGTGTGCCTGTAATATTTCATCACCTACAGACCTGTGCTGCAATGCTAAGTGTGTCTGTAATATTTCATCACCTACAGACCTGTGCTGCAATGCTAAGTGTGCCTGTAATATTTCATCACCTACAGACCTGTGCTGCAATGCTAAGTGTGCCTGTAATATTTCATCACCTACAGACCTGTGCTGCAATGCTAAGTGTGTCTGTAATATTTCATCACCTACAGACCTGTGCTGCAATGCTAAGTGTGCCTGTAATATTTCATCACCTACAGACCTGTGCTGCAATGCTAAGTGTGCCTGTAATATTTCATCACCTACAGACCTGTGCTGCAATGCTAAGTGTGCCTGTAATATTTCATCACCTACAGACCTGTGCTGCAATGCTAAGTGTGCCTGTAATATTTCATCACCTACAGACCTGTGCTGCAATGCTAAGTGTGCCTGTAATATTTCATCACCTACAGACCTGTGCTGCAATGCTAAGTGTGCCTGTAATATTTCATCACCTACAGACCTGTGCTGCAATGCTAAGTGTGCCTGTAATATTTCATCACCTGCAGACCTGTGCTGCAATGCTAAGTGTGCCTGTAATATTTCATCACCTGCAGACCTGTGCTGCAATGCTAAGTGTGCCTGTAATATTTCATCACCTACAGACCTGTGCTGCAATGCTAAGTGTGCCTGTAATATTTCATCACCTACAGACCTGTGCTGCAATGCTAAGTGTGCCTGTAATATTTCATCACCTACAGACCTGTGCTGCAATGCTAAGTGTGCCTGTAATATTTCATCACCTACAGACCTGTGCTGCAATGCTAAGTGTGCCTGTAATATTTCATCACCTACAGACCTGTGCTGCAATGCTAAGTGTGCCTGTAATATTTCATCACCTACAGACCTGTGCTGCAATGCTAAGTGTGCCTGTAATATTTAATCACCTACAGACCTGTGCTGCAATGCTAAGTGTGCCTGTAATATTTCATCACCTACAGACCTGTGCTGCAATGCTAAGTGTGTCTGTAATATTTCATCACCTACAGACCTGTGCTGCAATGCTAAGTGTGTCTGTAATATTTCATCACCTGCAGACCTGTGCTGCAATGCTAAGTGTGCCTGTAATATTTCATCACCTGCAGACCTGTGCTGCAATGCTAAGTGTGCCTGTAATATTTCATCACCTACAGACCTGTGCTGCAATGCTAAGTGTGCCTGTAATATTTCATCACCTACAGACCTGTGCTGCAATGCTAAGTGTGCCTGTAATATTTCATCACCTACAGACCTGTGCTGCAATGCTAAGTGTGCCTGTAATATTTCATCACCTACAGACCTGTGCTGCAATGCTAAGTGTGCCTGTAATATTTCATCACCTACAGACCTGTGCTGCAATGCTAAGTGTGCCTGTAATATTTCATCACCTCCAGACCTGTGCTGCAATGCTAAGTGTGCCTGTAATATTTCATCACCTACAGACCTGTGCTGCAATGCTAAGTGTGCCTGTAATATTTCATCACCTACAGACCTGTGCTGCAATGCTAAGTGTGCCTGTAATATTTCATCACCTACAGACCTGTGCTGCAATGCTAAGTGTGCCTGTAATATTTCATCACCTACAGACCTGTGCTGCAATGCTAAGTGTGCCTGTAATATTTCATCACCTACAGACCTGTGCTGCAATGCTAAGTGTGCCTGTAATATTTCATCACCTACAGACCTGTGCTGCAATGCTAAGTGTGCCTGTAATATTTCATCACCTCCAGACCTGTGCTGCAATGCTAAGTGTGCCTGTAATATTTCATCACCTACAGACCTGTGCTGCAATGCTAAGTGTGCCTGTAATATTTCATCACCTGCAGACCTGTGCTGCAATGCTAAGTGTGCCTGTAATATTTCATCACCTACAGACCTGTGCTGCAATGCTAAGTGTGCCTGTAATATTTCATCACCTCCAGACCTGTGCTGCAATGCTAAGTGTGCCTGTAATATTTCATCACCTACAGACCTGTGCTGCAATGCTAAGTGTGCCTGTAATATTTCATCACCTACAGACCTGTGCTGCAATGCTAAGTGTGTCTGTAATATTTCATCACCTACAGACCTGTGCTGCAATGCTAAGTGTGTCTGTAATATTTCATCACCTACAGACCTGTGCTGCAATGCTAAGTGTGTCTGTAATATTTCATCACCTGCAGACCTGTGCTGCAATGCTAAGTGTGCCTGTAATATTTCATCACCTACAGACCTGTGCTGCAATGCTAAGTGTGTCTGTAATATTTCATCACCTGCAGACCTGTGCTGCAATGCTAAGTGTGCCTGTAATATTTCATCACCTACAGACCTGTGCTGCAATGCTAAGTGTGCCTGTAATATTTCATCACCTCCAGACCTGTGCTGCAATGCTAAGTGTGCCTGTAATATTTCATCACCTACAGACCTGTGCTGCAATGCTAAGTGTGCCTGTAATATTTCATCACCTACAGACCTGTGCTGCAATGCTAAGTGTGCCTGTAATATTTCATCACCTACAGACCTGTGCTGCAATGCTAAGTGTGCCTGTAATATTTCATCACCTACAGACCTGTGCTGCAATGCTAAGTGTGCCTGTAATATTTCATCACCTCCAGACCTGTGCTGCAATGCTAAGTGTGCCTGTAATATTTCATCACCTACAGACCTGTGCTGCAATGCTAAGTGTGCCTGTAATATTTCATCACCTGCAGACCTGTGCTGCAATGCTAAGTGTGCCTGTAATATTTCATCACCTACAGACCTGTGCTGCAATGCTAAGTGTGCCTGTAATATTTCATCACCTCCAGACCTGTGCTGCAATGCTAAGTGTGCCTGTAATATTTCATCACCTACAGACCTGTGCTGCAATGCTAAGTGTGCCTGTAATATTTCATCACCTACAGACCTGTGCTGCAATGCTAAGTGTGTCTGTAATATTTCATCACCTGCAGACCTGTGCTGCAATGCTAAGTGTGCCTGTAATATTTCATCACCTACAGACCTGTGCTGCAATGCTAAGTGTGTCTGTAATATTTCATCACCTACAGACCTGTGCTGCAATGCTAAGTGTGCCTGTAATATTTCATCACCTACAGACCTGTGCTGCAATGCTAAGTGTGTCTGTAATATTTCATCACCTGCAGACCTGTGCTGCAATGCTAAGTGTGCCTGTAATATTTCATCACCTACAGACCTGTGCTGCAATGCTAAGTGTGCCTGTAATATTTCATCACCTACAGACCTGTGCTGCAATGCTAAGTGTGCCTGTAATATTTCATCACCTACAGACCTGTGCTGCAATGCTAAGTGTGCCTGTAATATTTCATCACCTACAGACCTGTGCTGCAATGCTAAGTGTGTCTGTAATATTTCATCACCTGCAGACCTGTGCTGCAATGCTAAGTGTGCCTGTAATATTTCATCACCTACAGACCTGTGCTGCAATGCTAAGTGTGTCTGTAATATTTCATCACCTACAGACCTGTGCTGCAATGCTAAGTGTGTCTGTAATATTTCATCACCTACAGACCTGTGCTGCAATGCTAAGTGTGCCTGTAATATTTCATCACCTACAGACCTGTGCTGCAATGCTAAGTGTGCCTGTAATATTTCATCACCTACAGACCTGTGCTGCAATGCTAAGTGTGCCTGTAATATTTCATCACCTACAGACCTGTGCTGCAATGCTAAGTGTGCCTGTAATATTTCATCACCTACAGACCTGTGCTGCAATGCTAAGTGTGCCTGTAATATTTCATCACCTACAGACCTGTGCTGCAATGCTAAGTGTGTCTGTAATATTTCATCACCTACAGACCTGTGCTGCAATGCTAAGTGTGCCTGTAATATTTCATCACCTACAGACCTGTGCTGCAATGCTAAGTGTGTCTGTAATATTTCATCACCTGCAGACCTGTGCTGCAATGCTAAGTGTGCCTGTAATATTTCATCACCTACAGACCTGTGCTGCAATGCTAAGTGTGTCTGTAATATTTCATCACCTGCAGACCTGTGCTGCAATGCTAAGTGTGCCTGTAATATTTCATCACCTACAGACCTGTGCTGCAATGCTAAGTGTGCCTGTAATATTTCATCACCTCCAGACCTGTGCTGCAATGCTAAGTGTGTCTGTAATATTTCATCACCTGCAGACCTGTGCTGCAATGCTAAGTGTGCCTGTAATATTTCATCACCTACAGACCTGTGCTGCAATGCTAAGTGTGTCTGTAATATTTCATCACCTGCAGACCTGTGCTGCAATGCTAAGTGTGCCTGTAATATTTCATCACCTACAGACCTGTGCTGCAATGCTAAGTGTGTCTGTAATATTTCATCACCTACAGACCTGTGCTGCAATGCTAAGTGTGCCTGTAATATTTCATCACCTACAGACCTGTGCTGCAATGCTAAGTGTGTCTGTAATATTTCATCACCTGCAGACCTGTGCTGCAATGCTAAGTGTGCCTGTAATATTTCATCACCTACAGACCTGTGCTGCAATGCTAAGTGTGCCTGTAATATTTCATCACCTCCAGACCTGTGCTGCAATGCTAAGTGTGCCTGTAATATTTCATCACCTACAGACCTGTGCTGCAATGCTAAGTGTGCCTGTAATATTTCATCACCTGCAGACCTGTGCTGCAATGCTAAGTGTGCCTGTAATATTTCATCACCTACAGACCTGTGCTGCAATGCTAAGTGTGTCTGTAATATTTCATCACCTACAGACCTGTGCTGCAATGCTAAGTGTGCCTGTAATATTTCATCACCTGCAGACCTGTGCTGCAATGCTAAGTGTGCCTGTAATATTTCATCACCTACAGACCTGTGCTGCAATGCTAAGTGTGCCTGTAATATTTCATCACCTACAGACCTGTGCTGCAATGCTAAGTGTGCCTGTAATATTTCATCACCTGCAGACCTGTGCTGCAATGCTAAGTGTGCCTGTAATATTTCATCACCTGCAGACCTGTGCTGCAATGCTAAGTGTGTCTGTAATATTTCATCACCTACAGACCTGTGCTGCAATGCTAAGTGTGTCTGTAATATTTCATCACCTACAGACCTGTGCTGCAATGCTAAGTGTGTCTGTAATATTTCATCACCTGCAGACCTGTGCTGCAATGCTAAGTGTGCCTGTAATATTTCATCACCTACAGACCTGTGCTGCAATGCTAAGTGTGCCTGTAATATTTCATCACCTACAGACCTGTGCTGCAATGCTAAGTGTGTCTGTAATATTTCATCACCTACAGACCTGTGCTGCAATGCTAAGTGTGCCTGTAATATTTCATCACCTACAGACCTGTGCTGCAATGCTAAGTGTGTCTGTAATATTGCATCACCTACAGACCTGTGCTGCAATGCTAAGTGTGTCTGTAATATTTCATCACCTACAGACCTGTGCTGCAATGCTAAGTGTGCCTGTAATATTTCATCACCTGCAGACCTGTGCTGCAATGCTAAGTGTGCCTGTAATATTTCATCACCTACAGACCTGTGCTGCAATGCTAAGTGTGTCTGTAATATTTCATCACCTACAGACCTGTGCTGCAATGCTAAGTGTGTCTGTAATATTTCATCACCTACAGACCTGTGCTGCAATGCTAAGTGTGCCTGTAATATTTCATCACCTACAGACCTGTGCTGCAATGCTAAGTGTGCCTGTAATATTTCATCACCTACAGACCTGTGCTGCAATGCTAAGTGTGCCTGTAATATTTCATCACCTACAGACCTGTTCTGCAATGTTAAGTGTGTCTGTAATATTTCATCACCTACAGACCTGTGCTGCAGTATATTTAAAAAATCTCTCTTTCCCCTCTCACCTGTTTCTCAAAAAAAAAATATATAATTTCTCAGTAAACGTGAGTAAGTTTATTAATTTGCTGATGCAGCAGGATGGACATTTAGTCACTTTTATTATTGTTTTATTTTCATGCATTTTAAACCAAAATGGCAAAAAAATAAAAAATAAATAAAGGACAGATGAGGGTTTTGCAACCACAGATGAGTGGCGGCGTAACCAGGCGTTACCGTCGTGCGTGAGGGACCCCACCCACTGCTCCCCTCCAACTGTCAAGAACCTGCAGGGGCAGATATCATTGCCCTTTGAAAGGGCAGATATTGTAGCCCTGTGTAGGGCAGATATAGCTGATAATGTAGCCCTGTATAGGGGAGATATTGT
This sequence comes from Ilyophis sp. 1 JC-2022, assembly GCA_022702515.1. Taxonomy (NCBI): domain Eukaryota; kingdom Metazoa; phylum Chordata; class Actinopteri; order Anguilliformes; family Synaphobranchidae; genus Ilyophis; species Ilyophis sp. 1 JC-2022. The sequence continues at coordinate 2,619 of JAKUDI010000073.1, read as the reverse complement.
TGCCCTGTACAGGGGAGATATTGTAGCCCTGTATAGGGGCAGATATTGTAGCCCTGTATAGGGGCAGATATTGTAGCTCTGTATAGGGGCTGATATTGTAGCTCTGTATATGGGCTGATATTGTAGCTCTGTATAGGGGAGATATTGTAGCCATGTATAGGGGAGATATTGTAACCCTGTATAGGGGAGATATTGTAGCCCTGTATAAGGGAGATATTGTAATCCTGTATAGGGGAGATATTGTTGCCATGTATAGGGGAGATATTGTAGCCCTGTATAGGGGCAGATATTGTAGTTCTGTATAGGGGCTGATATTGTAGCTCTGTATAGGGGCTGATATTGTAGCTCTGTATAGGGGAGATATTGTAGCCCTGTATAAGGGAGATATTGTAGCCATGTATAGGGGAGATATTGTAGCCCTGTATAGAGGAGATATTGTAGCCCTGTATAAGGGAGATATTGTAATCCTGTATAGGGGAGATATTGTAGCCCTGTTTAAGGGAGATATTGTAGCCCTGTATAGGGGAGATATTGTAGCCCTGTTTAAGGGAGATATTGTAGCCCTGTATAGGGGAGATATTGTAGCCCTGTATAGGGGAGATATTGTAGCCCTGTATAGGGGAGATATTGTAGCCCTGTTTAAGGGAGATATTGTAGCCCTGTATAGGGGAGATATTGTAGCCCTGTTTAAGGGAGATATTGTAGCCCTGTATAGGAGAGATATTGTTGCCATGTCTAGGGAGATATTGTAGCCCTGTATAGGGGAGATATTGTAGCCCTGTATAAGGGAGATATTGTAGCCCTGTTTAAGGGAGATATTGTAGCCCTGTATAGGAGAGATATTGTTGCCATGTCTAGGGAGATATTGTAGCCCTGTATAGGGGAGATATTGTAGCCCTGTATAGGGGAGATATTGTAGCCCTGTATAAGGGAGATATTGTAGCCCTGTATAAGGGAGATATTGTAGCCCTGTATAGGGGAGATATTGTAGCTCTGTAAAGAGGCAGGTATTGTAGCCCTGTTTAAAGGAGATATTGTTGCCCTGTATAGGGGAGATATTGTTGCCCTGTATAGGGGAGATATTGTAGCCCTGTATAGGGGAGATATTGTAGCCCTGTATAGGGGAGATATTGTAGCCCTGTATAGGGGAGATATTGTAGCCCTGTTTAAGGGAGATATTGTTGCCCTGTATAGGGGAGATATTGTAGCCCTGTATAGGGGCAGATATTTTAGCCCTGTATAGGGGCAGATATTGTAGCCCTGTATAGGGGCAGATATTGTAGCCCTGTATAGGGGATATATTGTAGCCCTGTATAGGGGCAGATATTGTAGCCCTGTAAAGAGGCAGATATTGTAGCCCTGTATAGGGGCAGATATTGTAGCCCTGTATAGGGGAGATATTGTAGCCCTGTATAGGGGAAGATATTGTAGCCCTGTATAGGGGCAGATATTGTAGCACTGTATAGGGGCAGATATTGTAGCCCTGTATAGGGGCAGATATTGTAGCCCTGTATAGGGGCAGATATTGTAGCCCTGTATAGGGGCAGATATTGTAGCCCTGTATAGGAGCAGATATTGTTGCCCTGTATAGGGGCAGATATTGTTGTCCTGTTTAAGGGAGATATTGTAGCTCTGTATAGGGGCAGATATTGTTTCCCTGTATAGGGGCAGATACTGTAGCCCTGTGTAGGGGCAGATATTGTAGCCCTGTATAGGAGCAGATATTGTTGCCCTGTATAGGGGCAGATATTGTTGTCCTGTATAAGGGAGATATTGTAGCTCTGTATAGGGGCAGATATTGTTGTCCTGTATAAGGGAGATATTGTAGCCCTGTATAGGAGCAGATATTGTTGTCCTGTATAAGGGAAATATTGTTGCCCAGATATTGTGATCCTGTTTTGATGAGAAAATTAAATGGTGTATATAATGATCTGGACCTCTAGGGGGCAGTAGTTTCTGTTGGGGACCAGTCCTTATATGGTTATGTTAGAAACACCTGGGTACACCTGGACACACACAGACGATGGGCATGTGTAAGATATGACTTTACATCTGTATGTGCGTATGTGCATGTGTGATCTGTGTGTGTGTGTGTGTGTGTGTGTGTGTGTGTGTGTGTGTGTGTTTGTGTGTGTGTGTGTGTGTGTGTGTGTGTGTGTGTGTTTGTGTATGTGTGATCTGTGTGTGTGTGTGTGTGTGTGTGTGTGTGTTTACCATCGCAGAACTGCAAAAGCAGCACTCAGGTATTTTTTTCCAAAAATTATTGCTCCTTTATTTTTTTGGCCCTTATCCTTCTGTTTTCTGTTCTTTTTCATGTGAGTTTAACTGAGTTGACAGACGAGACATGTTCATCTCCCCACTGTAATGCAGAGTATTTTATATTCTTCACATGGATTCATCGAACGCTTTTTTGGCACAACAGTCCCATAATGATCATGTGAACAAGCTTATTTCCACACAGCCTGTCTGGACAGCATGTTTCTCACTGAAGATCCTCTGACATTTTAACACGAACTAGCGAAGCAGGCTGCCGTTCGCTCTGCTGCATCCCCGTATCTGTGGCTTTCTGCCCTCTAGTGGTAAAACAGCGGTACTGCCATTTAGGGGGCGCCACAAACT
>JAKUDI010000729.1:0-41608 GCA_022702515.1 Ilyophis sp. 1 JC-2022 | reverse complement strand
TATCCAAAAAAAATCTACGTTATATCCAGCTAGCGCTGGTCAGATGCACGCCACTAGTGATGTGCAGTTCGCGAACGAATCGGTATTATGAGTCGACTCTTTATGCTGAGTCGTCTGAGTCGACGCGCCAGTTCGAGGGAATCGTGCTAACCCACGGCTCTGGCTCTTGGCTCTGGCTCTTAGCTCCGGCTCTCGGCTCTTGGCTCCGGTAGCTCCGGCTCTCGGCTCTCGGCTCTGGCTCTCGGCTCTCGGCTCTCGGCTCTTGGCTCTGGCTCTGGCTCTCGGCTCTCGGCTCTCGGCTCTTGGCTCTGGCTCTTAGCTCCGGCTCTCGGCTCTTGGCTCCGGTAGCTCCGGCTCTCGGCTCTCGGCTCTGGCTCTCGGCTCTGGCTCTCGGCTCTCGGCTCTTAGCTCCGGCTCTGGCTCTGCCTGCTTTCTACTACAGCCGGGAGACACTCCCCCGAGACACTCAGTAGTGGTTAATGCGCGGCGTGCAAGTTCTGATTGCTAGAACCTACGTAAGAATACATTTTAATTTGATCTAACAATATTGCACACACTTCTGTGAAGTTAATAATCGCCCCAGCTCATTCCAACGTTATTATAACTACTAATGGTTAAAAGAAAGATACGTAGGTACAGTAGCTATACTACTGATCAGCACGAAATCAACTCGACTCAATTTAAGAGCCATGAGCCGTAGCAATATTCCACGGCTCCAGACAGAGCCGGAACCAGAGCCGTGACACAAACCGAAGTAATTGTCGAGTTTTAACCACATAACTGTTCTTATAGAGTTCTGTGGTTTTAACAAAGGGAAAAATGCAGTACACCATTAAGCTATGAATCGGGTATCAACCAGAAACCATATTTGCAAAGGAATTCTGTACCTAATAGGCTATCTAATGATATTCCGAGACGCAGACACTTTAATAGCCAACTGTTTATTATTATATTAATACATTTGGCTGTTTGCGAGTAAATTGCAGTAGGCTATAAAATATGCGATTGTGTTCAGCTAAGTTAGGCTACTAAAAATGACAGCAAATACTTCAAAATTAAGGTTAGGCTACTAAAAATGACAGCAAATATATTTAAAGTGGTGGCATTTTTATTTTAGAACTCTTGACCAACAACAACAGTGAACACAATAAATAGCCTACAGCTGTGTATGATATAATTAATAAAGCACAGTTAAAATAAACACATTTAAATAAACGACACAGGCTCCTGTACATATGCACACACTGACACACACAATAAATATCTGTCTTGTTTGTCAAATCTCTGTTATACAGTCTTCCATCCACCTCATTTTCAGTAGACCTAGACTACTGGATTCTGGAATCTGATTAAAAAATATATATAACCATTCAATGTCTATTATTACCTGTAAGATCCAATGTTACAATCTATGATCGAAAAAACGGAGATGGGAAAGTCGTAAATAAACGTAACCTGCGATTGCAAATTAGCTTGAGACAGTAGGCTACTGTAAATTGAGAATATTAGCAATGAGCATCATTCAGATGATTTGGGTCTGAATAAAATATCAAGGCTAGTTTACAATCTTCTTTTGTCTACTTTGTTACCAGCTAGGGTCTGCTGTCTGAAACAGCTTCTAATTCCAGCTCGCGAGTCACGCCGCTGAAAGAAAAAGATGCGGCTCAAAGATGCGGCTCAAACGGCTCTTCTGTATTAACCGGAAGTACCAAAATTGCAACTCCGACTCCGACTCCGACTCTTCAAACTGAATGGTACGAATAGAGCCGACTCAGAAAAAAGAGCCGAACTGCCCATCACTACACGCCACTCTAAGCATACGTTATGTAACTTTAGTTGCAAAGAAAACACTACTGCGCATGCCTGATCACTTCCTCTTGTGTGGACAAAAAATCCAATGTGGAAAAGTGCCAGTTAGGTATCTTGTCTTATATCTAAGATCTTTGGTAGGAGTCGAAAAGTGTTAAAATTACTTGACTGGGGTCACAGGCAGGTCACAGGGAAAATTAATCGAACATCGATTCCACCAAATGCGCATGCGTCGAATAAGGCGCAAGATGGCTTTGAAATCACTAATTGAAATGAATTACATTAATTAAAATAAATAGGCTACACTTTAAATTGATTCACTGATGGCCCCTCCAACATACATCTCTTGATGACCCCCCAATCATAGCAATCTAAAGACAGCCCTGCATCTCAGTAAATTTAGGTGATATTTATTTCTCCCATAAGAATTCTTTGTTTTTTCTACGACCGTGTCCGAATCAGCGGACTTGCCTACTATTGAGTATGCCAGTTAAGTAAACCTTTTAAAGCTGTTAAGTACACGACAATTCAGAAAATTGAGTGTGTGGTGATGGAGGGGGGGTCACCATCTACAGACCGTTACAACATCTACAGACCCCCCAGCCCCACCAGCCACTCGAGTATGAATGTGAGTACGATGTTACCAGGGGAAGTAAAGTACAGTAAAGCTCAGGATGCAGTGCAGCCTTCTGTAATGTCTGCAGACACTTTCCGGAGGTGCGTACAGAGTTTGTGTTCATTCGAGAATGTGGGTCTGAGGGTCTATTTCAGAACGGCTTTGTTTTTTGATAATTAATTTGTGCAGGTCGGGTTCAGATAACAGAGCCATGGGTCCCACACGTTTTAGACCCGTGAAGACCTACTGTAAAGAATGTGTCAACTGCTGCAGTAGGACCTGTTTGATTAAGGCTAAATCCCTTCCCCTGTTTCCCTCCAGGAGCTGCACTTCTGCACACCTTTGAGCAGCAGTATGATGCAGGCAGGAGTCTGTCTGAGATGGGACACTGAGACAACACTACCAGAGCTCACTGAGCAGCACAGGATCAGACAGAAAGAAGAGGAACTCAGTGGACTGGAGTCTGTCCACATTGCAGAGTCAGAGACAGAGTGTGCTGCACCAGGACTCAACACACTGGAGCCAGAGTGTGTTACAGCACACAGTGGGGTCAGTGATCTACACCACACACACACATCACTGATTAAAACAGAAACTGATCTGGGCTCCACCCACACTGGGGATCTTATTAAGATGGAGAACCTCGAAAGTACAGAGCTGGGATATGTAACCCATCTGCATCCTGACCAAGTCAAAACAGAGGCTGATGATGGAGGATACCTTAAGGCAGAACACAGGAGTGACTTGCAGGATATTATATGTGTTGATATTAAATCGGATCAAACAAAATGTGAATCCAGTGACAGTTTAGTGAGTGATCTCATGAATACTGTGATGAATGGAGCTGGTGTTGATCACAAAGACCAGACTGAACCATGGCAATGTGCAGGAGAGCCAAATAAAAACTGTAAAAAAGAAGAAATGCATGATCTGCAGACCCAGTGTGGGGACTTAAATCATAACTGTGACATAAACAATGAAATTAATCAGACCAGAATTGTCCAGAGAAGCATAAGCAGTAGCAAGCCGTGCAAGTGTACACAGTGTAAGAAGTGTTTTAGTACAAATTTAGCTTTACGTAAACACCTGAGAATTCATATAGCTGAAAAGCCCATCAACTGTACTCAGTGTGGGAAGTGCTTTTCCTCAATATCATATTTTAAAAAACACCAGAAAATTCATACAGGTGAAGAGCCCTACAAATGTTCTCAGTGTGGGAAGCGCTTTTCCACAAAAGGTACATTAAATATCCACTGGAGAATTCATACAGGTGAAAAGTCCTACAAGTGTATTCAGTGTGAGAAATATTTTTCTCAAAGATCTCATTTACATAGACACCAGAGAATTCATACGGGCGAAAAGCCATACAAATGTATTCAGTGTGAGAAATATTTTTCTCAAAGATATAATTTACATAGCCACCAGAGAATTCATACAGGTGAAAAGCCCTTCAACTGTACTCAGTGTGGAAAGTGCTTTTCCTCAATATCGAATTTAAGAAAACACCAGAAAATTCATACAGATGAAGAGCCCTTCAACTGTCCTCAGTGTGGGATGTGCTTTTCCTCAAAATCTAATTTTAAAAAACACCTGAAAATTCATACAGGTGAAGAGCCCTACAAATGTTCTCAGTGTGGGAAGCACTTTTCCAGAAAAGGTGCATTAACTGTCCATCAGAAAATTCATACAGGTGAAAAGTCCTACAAGTGTACATGATGTGAGAAGTCTTTTCATACAAATGCAGATTTAATTAAGCACCAGAGAACTCATACGGGCGAAAAGCCATACAAATGTATTCAGTGTGACAAATATTTTTCTCAAAGAACTAGTTTAAATGACCACCAAAGGATTCATACAGGTGAAAAGCCCTACAAATGTATTCAATGCTGGAAGTTTTTTTCTCAAATATCTAATTTAAAGAGCCACCAGAGAATTCATACAGGTGAAAAGCCCTACAAATGTATTCAGTGTGGGAAGTCTTTTTCTCAAATATCTAATTTAAAGAGCCATCAGAGAATTCATACACGTGAAAAGCCTTTCAAATGTACTCAGTGTGCGAAATGCTTTATCACAATAGATAAATTAAATATCCACCAGAGAATTCATACAGGTGAAAAGCCCTACAAATGTATTCAGTGTGGGAAGTCTTTTTCTCAAATATCTAAATTAAATATCCACCAGAGAATTCATACAGGTGAAAAGCCCTACAAATGTATTCAGTGTGGGAAGTCTTTTTCTCAAATATCTAAATTAAATATCCACCAGAGAATTCATACAGGTTAAAAGCCCTATAAATGTATTCAATGTAGGAAGTGCTTTTCCACAATAAATTATTTAAATGACCACCAGATAATTCATACAGATAAAAAGCCTTTTATATGTAATTAGTTTTTAAAAACATACAGGTGAAAAGCCAAAATTCTTATTGTGGGATGGATTTTATGGTAGCACACGTAGTGATGTAGGCTACTAAAATTCCCCTATATTGTTTCATAAAAACGCCTGACAATTCTTGAAAAGCCCTTTACATGTACCTTACTGTCAAATACTTAAATTGTATATAATTTAGTTTTTTAAGCAAAGTTTTAATTCTATTTATATACATTTGATCACACAGGTTTTAAAACCTTTCTCTGAATATTATAAGGTATTATCATATTAAGTCATACAATTGAACTGGTTAAATCTAGCATATGTTAAAATCACCAGCAGTAAAATTATTCTGGTGAAAAACCATACGGCTATTCTGCCCCCTCCAGGGGCTTTAGTGTGTCCCATTTCTTATTTTGCAACTGCACAAGTGGTTGACTGCACTTTATGAGCCCTTAATGTGGCCTTCACATGAGTCCACATCGAAACAAACTTCGCTGAAGCATATTGTCCATAGATCTTTGCGTTGTCATGACTTTCGACATTCTGGCCAATCAGAGCTGTATTCTGTGTGCAAGAACAAGCTGAGCATAGGAACTTCAAGTGTAAAGTGAAAACCAGTTAAATCATGAATTTTCACCAACTCTTACATGTTAAAAATATGAAATAGCTATATATTTATGTATGACGTTCAATAAATAAGTCAAGTGATTTTTTTTCTTGTAAATTCACATTTTATTGGGATATAGCTAAGCATCTGTGCTTTACGGGCTGCAGTCTGATATAATATGTAGCCTATCAGCAGCAGAAAGGCTCAGGCTGACTGGTAACATTAGCTTCAGATTCACAAATACACAGGACAAGATGTTACTATCCCTTGTGCCATAATCCCAGGTAAACACTTGTAGAAGACCAGTATAGATTAACAAACAAACAAACGAGTGATATAACCATCATCAGAAGCAACACCATAGGAGACATCAGGCTCGCTACGCCGTCATAGATCTACGGAATCATTCCTCAGATGGCACCAAACGCCAGTTACCTACCCTAACCAACAGCAGTATGCAGCATGTCATTGGGGTTATCAAGTGGGCACCTTCCATCAACAATGTTTCATTAAATTAGGCCCACCCCAAAAATAGTTTAAAAACATAAAAAGAAACCCAAACTGAAAACAACGAGGCAAGAGGTCCGGCCAAAAAGAACAAAAGTTGAAGTGTACTGGGCCAGCCACACAATGGGCCGTCGGACCCAATAACACCTCATAAACTATCAAAAGAAGAAAAGGATTTAAAACTAAACAAAGTAATAAACGTAGTAGTAAACAAAGCCGCGATAATTAAACTACCGGACCCCCCACCGCAAAATGAACAATAACCACAACTCGACATCAGGCTCGCTACGCCGTCATAGATCTACGGAATCATTCCTCAGATGGCACCAAACGCCAGTTACCTACCCTAAACAACAGCAGTATGCAGCATGTCATTGGGGTTATCAAGTGGGCACCTTCCATCAACAATGTTTCGTTAAATTAAGCCCACGACACCTCCAGAAGGCTTATCAGTGTTCCAGCGTCCTGGAGACACCCCCCTCTATGCCACAACCACCTCAAGTTACCTACCATACGGCAATCCCTGATGACTAAGGCCATAAGAAGCCCCACTAGTACCGTTAATGAATACTCAGTGCCATCGGTTCCGTATGGCCTTCTAAACAGAGATTATGCTACACATACACTACGCTACGTAGTACGCTACGAAGTTAGCGGGCTCCCCAGGTAGCATGCTTCCTCCTTATCCATAACCATTCACTTGCTCGCTCCGCTGCCTGAGACATATTCCTAACCGCAAGTTTCAAGCTCCGTCCGCGAACACCCAACTCGCTTAAGAGTGCAAAGACGGACTTTGCCACAAAACCACGACAGCCAACTTCTACCGGCCGTACCCGAGCCCTCCAACCTCGTTGTTCTGCCTCTGCTGCCATCTCTGCATACCTCGCTTTCTTCCGTTCGTTTGCTTCATCAACTCTGTCTTCCCAGGGGACAGTGAGTTCGATAAAATAGACTAACTTCTGCACCTCAGACCATAATAGCATATCCGGCCGTAGGCTAGTGCTAACTATTTCTGCTGGCACAGTCAACTGCTCAAACAAATCTACCTTTATTTTCCAGTCTCCACCCACTCCTAGCTGTCCCAGCTCACGCCTGCGTGTGTGCTCTCTTAATCTGACTTTTTCTCCCTCACGTATAAATCTAATCTGTTTATCTACCTTACTAACAGCTAGAGAATTTACCTCTAGACGTTTTTCCTCAACTGCAGCTACCAAACATTTCAACACCTGGTTGTGACGCCAAGTGTATCGCCCTTGGGAAAGACCAACTTTACACCCTGACAATATATGCCTAAGTGTACATACACTAGAGCACAACGGGCAGGCAGTATCCTCACCAAACCACTGATTAAGATTTTGGGGAGATGGTAGTACATCATATGTAGCCCCTATAATGAACTTAATTCTGCTTGCTTCCATGCTCCACACCTCTTTCCACTTCAAACTTCTCTTCTCTACACTCTCCCAGTTTACCCACTGACCTTGCTTTGCCTGCGACACTGCCTTAGTACATCTTACTACCTCCTCTTGGCGATGTACTTCTTCAACTACCAGTTTTCTTTTTTCTACTGCTGTCGCCTTACTCCACACAGGTTTCTCTGCACACAGCCCTAAGCCCCCACGCCCATGCTGCACATGGCCTATGATGTCTCTATGTCTGAGTGCTGCCTGTGCTTGCTGCACTGCCTCTTTTGGGTTCCACTTCCTCCCTGTTTTAACTGTGGGCGCTACGCTTCTAACCACAGGATCCTTTGACTGGGTCAGCGTCATTTCCAGTCTAAATAGCTATATATTTATGTATGACGTTCAATAAATAAGTCAAGTGATTTTTTTTTTTTTGTAAATTCACATTTTATTGGGATATAGCTAAGCATCTGTGCTTTACGGGCTGCAGTCTGATATAATATGTAGCCTATCAGCAGCAGAAAGGCTCAGGCTGACTGGTAACATTAGCTAATTATATCAAATTACAAATACGGTACCTGCAGTAGTCTATAGTTAACATACAATTATTATACTTAAATCGGCGCTGTGTTTTTCCAAACAACTCTGCTGTTCTACCTAGCTATGCAGAAGATTGGTTATAATGTTACAAAAGCATTTGTCCTCCAGCGTTTGTTTTATTTATTTTAATAAAATTTCAGTTTTACTTTTTATTTTTCCATGTTGTATATTAATTGTGTATGTAATAATTTAACATTGTGAATGTGCTCATGCCAATGCCTTTATGCCATGTACATTTCTGTATAAACTTTTTAAAAATCCTTCTCTGTTTCATTGTTTTTTACATTTATTCTCCATTAGACCAGTTGCTCTCACGTCACAGCTGATTAAATGTTTTGAGAGAATCATCAAATCTATTATTATTAATACAACGGAAGCCATACTGGACACCATTCAGTTCGCCTATAGGAGCAATAGGGGGTGGAGGATGCTACACACTTTACTTAACCTCCTTTACAGCCATCTCGAACAAGGGAAAACTCACGCTCGCCTCCTATTCGTCGACTTCAACCAGAAACCATATTTGCAAAGGAATTCTGTACCTAATAGGCTATCTAATGATATTCCGAGACGCAGACACTTTAATAGCCAACTGTTTATTATTATATTAATACATTTGGCTGTTTGCGAGTAAATTGCAGTAGGCTATAAAATATGCGATTGTGTTCAGCTAAGTTAGGCTACTAAAAATGACAGCAAATACTTCAAAATTAAGGTTAGGCTACTAAAAATGACAGCAAATATATTTAAAGTGGTGGCATTTTTATTTTAGAACTCTTGACCAACAACAACAGTGAACACAATAAATAGCCTACAGCTGTGTATGATATAATTAATAAAGCACAGTTAAAATAAACACATTTAAATAAACGACACAGGCTCCTGTACATATGCACACACTGACACACACAATAAATATCTGTCTTGTTTGTCAAATCTCTGTTATACAGTCTTCCATCCACCTCATTTTCAGTAGACCTAGACTACTGGATTCTGGAATCTGATTAAAAAATATATATAACCATTCAATGTCTATTATTACCTGTAAGATCCAATGTTACAATCTATGATCGAAAAAACGGAGATGGGAAAGTCGTAAATAAACGTAACCTGCGATTGCAAATTAGCTTGAGACAGTAGGCTACTGTAAATTGAGAATATTAGCAATGAGCATCATTCAGATGATTTGGGTCTGAATAAAATATCAAGGCTAGTTTACAATCTTCTTTTGTCTACTTTGTTACCAGCTAGGGTCTGCTGTCTGAAACAGCTTCTAATTCCAGCTCGCGAGTCACGCCGCTGAAAGAAAAAGATGCGGCTCAAAGATGCGGCTCAAACGGCTCTTCTGTATTAACCGGAAGTACCAAAATTGCAACTCCGACTCCGACTCCGACTCTTCAAACTGAATGGTACGAATAGAGCCGACTCAGAAAAAAGAGCCGAACTGCCCATCACTACACGCCACTCTAAGCATACGTTATGTAACTTTAGTTGCAAAGAAAACACTACTGCGCATGCCTGATCACTTCCTCTTGTGTGGACAAAAAATCCAATGTGGAAAAGTGCCAGTTAGGTATCTTGTCTTATATCTAAGATCTTTGGTAGGAGTCGAAAAGTGTTAAAATTACTTGACTGGGGTCACAGGCAGGTCACAGGGAAAATGAATCGAACATCGATTCCACCAAATGCGCATGCGTCGAATAAGGCGCAAGATGGCTTTGAAATCACTAATTGAAATGAATTACATTAATTAAAATAAATAGGCTACACTTTAAATTGATTCACTGATGGCCCCTCCAACATACATCTCTTGATGACCCCCCAATCATAGCAATCTAAAGACAGCCCTGCATCTCAGTAAATTTAGGTGATATTTATTTCTCCCATAAGAATTCTTTGTTTTTTCTACGACCGTGTCCGAATCAGCGGACTTGCCTACTATTGAGTATGCCAGTTAAGTAAACCTTTTAAAGCTGTTAAGTACACGACAATTCAGAAAATTGAGTGTGTGGTGATGGAGGGGGGGTCACCATCTACAGACCGTTACAACATCTACAGACCCCCCAGCCCCACCAGCCACTCGAGTATGAATGTGAGTACGATGTTACCAGGGGAAGTAAAGTACAGTAAAGCTCAGGATGCAGTGCAGCCTTCTGTAATGTCTGCAGACACTTTCCGGAGGTGCGTACAGAGTTTGTGTTCATTCGAGAATGTGGGTCTGAGGGTCTATTTCAGAACGGCTTTGTTTTTTGATAATTAATTTGTGCAGGTCGGGTTCAGATAACAGAGCCATGGGTCCCACACGTTTTAGACCCGTGAAGACCTACTGTAAAGAATGTGTCAACTGCTGCAGTAGGACCTGTTTGATTAAGGCTAAATCCCTTCCCCTGTTTCCCTCCAGGAGCTGCACTTCTGCACACCTTTGAGCAGCAGTATGATGCAGGCAGGAGTCTGTCTGAGATGGGACACTGAGACAACACTACCAGAGCTCACTGAGCAGCACAGGATCAGACAGAAAGAAGAGGAACTCAGTGGACTGGAGTCTGTCCACATTGCAGAGTCAGAGACAGAGTGTGCTGCACCAGGACTCAACACACTGGAGCCAGAGTGTGTTACAGCACACAGTGGGGTCAGTGATCTACACCACACACACACATCACTGATTAAAACAGAAACTGATCTGGGCTCCACCCACACTGGGGATCTTATTAAGATGGAGAACCTCGAAAGTACAGAGCTGGGATATGTAACCCATCTGCATCCTGACCAAGTCAAAACAGAGGCTGATGATGGAGGATACCTTAAGGCAGAACACAGGAGTGACTTGCAGGATATTATATGTGTTGATATTAAATCGGATCAAACAAAATGTGAATCCAGTGACAGTTTAGTGAGTGATCTCATGAATACTGTGATGAATGGAGCTGGTGTTGATCACAAAGACCAGACTGAACCATGGCAATGTGCAGGAGAGCCAAATAAAAACTGTAAAAAAGAAGAAATGCATGATCTGCAGACCCAGTGTGGGGACTTAAATCATAACTGTGACATAAACAATGAAATTAATCAGACCAGAATTGTCCAGAGAAGCATAAGCAGTAGCAAGCCGTGCAAGTGTACACAGTGTAAGAAGTGTTTTAGTACAAATTTAGCTTTACGTAAACACCTGAGAATTCATATAGCTGAAAAGCCCATCAACTGTACTCAGTGTGGGAAGTGCTTTTCCTCAATATCATATTTTAAAAAACACCAGAAAATTCATACAGGTGAAGAGCCCTACAAATGTTCTCAGTGTGGGAAGCGCTTTTCCACAAAAGGTACATTAAATATCCATTGGAGAATTCATACAGGTGAAAAGTCCTACAAGTGTATTCAGTGTGAGAAATATTTTTCTCAAAGATCTCATTTACATAGACACCAGAGAATTCATACGGGCGAAAAGCCATACAAATGTATTCAGTGTGAGAAATATTTTTCTCAAAGATATAATTTACATAGCCACCAGAGAATTCATACAGGTGAAAAGCCCTTCAACTGTACTCAGTGTGGAAAGTGCTTTTCCTCAATATCGAATTTAAGAAAACACCAGAAAATTCATACAGATGAAGAGCCCTTCAACTGTCCTCAGTGTGGGATGTGCTTTTCCTCAAAATCTAATTTTAAAAAACACCTGAAAATTCATACAGGTGAAGAGCCCTACAAATGTTCTCAGTGTGGGAAGCACTTTTCCAGAAAAGGTGCATTAACTGTCCATCAGAAAATTCATACAGGTGAAAAGTCCTACAAGTGTACATGATGTGAGAAGTCTTTTCATACAAATGCAGATTTAATTAAGCACCAGAGAACTCATACGGGCGAAAAGCCATACAAATGTATTCAGTGTGACAAATATTTTTCTCAAAGAACTAGTTTAAATGACCACCAAAGGATTCATACAGGTGAAAAGCCCTACAAATGTATTCAATGCTGGAAGTTTTTTTCTCAAATATCTAATTTAAAGAGCCACCAGAGAATTCATACAGGTGAAAAGCCCTACAAATGTATTCAGTGTGGGAAGTCTTTTTCTCAAATATCTAATTTAAAGAGCCATCAGAGAATTCATACACGTGAAAAGCCTTTCAAATGTACTCAGTGTGCGAAATGCTTTATCACAATAGATAAATTAAATATCCACCAGAGAATTCATACAGGTGAAAAGCCCTACAAATGTATTCAGTGTGGGAAGTCTTTTTCTCAAATATCTAAATTAAATATCCACCAGAGAATTCATACAGGTGAAAAGCCCTACAAATGTATTCAGTGTGGGAAGTCTTTTTCTCAAATATCTAAATTAAATATCCACCAGAGAATTCATACAGGTTAAAAGCCCTATAAATGTATTCAATGTAGGAAGTGCTTTTCCACAATAAATTATTTAAATGACCACCAGATAATTCATACAGATAAAAAGCCTTTTATATGTAATTAGTTTTTAAAAACATACAGGTGAAAAGCCAAAATTCTTATTGTGGGATGGATTTTATGGTAGCACACGTAGTGATGTAGGCTACTAAAATTCCCCTATATTGTTTCATAAAAACGCCTGACAATTCTTGAAAAGCCCTTTACATGTACCTTACTGTCAAATACTTAAATTGTATATAATTTAGTTTTTTAAGCAAAGTTTTAATTCTATTTATATACATTTGATCACACAGGTTTTAAAACCTTTCTCTGAATATTATAAGGTATTATCATATTAAGTCATACAATTGAACTGGTTAAATCTAGCATATGTTAAAATCACCAGCAGTAAAATTATTCTGGTGAAAAACCATACGGCTATTCTGCCCCCTCCAGGGGCTTTAGTGTGTCCCATTTCTTATTTTGCAACTGCACAAGTGGTTGACTGCACTTTATGAGCCCTTAATGTGGCCTTCACATGAGTCCACATCGAAACAAACTTCGCTGAAGCATATTGTCCATAGATCTTTGCGTTGTCATGACTTTCGACATTCTGGCCAATCAGAGCTGTATTCTGTGTGCAAGAACAAGCTGAGCATAGGAACTTCAAGTGTAAAGTGAAAACCAGTTAAATCATGAATTTTCACCAACTCTTACATGTTAAAAATATGAAATAGCTATATATTTATGTATGACGTTCAATAAATAAGTCAAGTGATTTTTTTTCTTGTAAATTCACATTTTATTGGGATATAGCTAAGCATCTGTGCTTTACGGGCTGCAGTCTGATATAATATGTAGCCTATCAGCAGCAGAAAGGCTCAGGCTGACTGGTAACATTAGCTTCAGATTCACAAATACACAGGACAAGATGTTACTATCCCTTGTGCCATAATCCCAGGTAAACACTTGTAGAAGACCAGTATAGATTAACAAACAAACAAACGAGTGATATAACCATCATCAGAAGCAACACCATAGGAGACATCAGGCTCGCTACGCCGTCATAGATCTACGGAATCATTCCTCAGATGGCACCAAACGCCAGTTACCTACCCTAACCAACAGCAGTATGCAGCATGTCATTGGGGTTATCAAGTGGGCACCTTCCATCAACAATGTTTCATTAAATTAGGCCCACCCCAAAAATAGTTTAAAAACATAAAAAGAAACCCAAACTGAAAACAACGAGGCAAGAGGTCCGGCCAAAAAGAACAAAAGTTGAAGTGTACCGGGCCAGCCACACAATGGGCCGTCGGACCCAATAACACCTCATAAACTATCAAAAGAAGAAAAGGATTTAAAACTAAACAAAGTAATAAACGTAGTAGTAAACAAAGCCGCGATAATTAAACTACCGGACCCCCCACCGCAAAATGAACAATAACCACAACTCGACATCAGGCTCGCTACGCCGTCATAGATCTACGGAATCATTCCTCAGATGGCACCAAACGCCAGTTACCTACCCTAAACAACAGCAGTATGCAGCATGTCATTGGGGTTATCAAGTGGGCACCTTCCATCAACAATGTTTCGTTAAATTAAGCCCACGACACCTCCAGAAGGCTTATCAGTGTTCCAGCGTCCTGGAGACACCCCCCTCTATGCCACAACCACCTCAAGTTACCTACCATACGGCAATCCCTGATGACTAAGGCCATAAGAAGCCCCACTAGTACCGTTAATGAATACTCAGTGCCATCGGTTCCGTATGGCCTTCTAAACAGAGATTATGCTACACATACACTACGCTACGTAGTACGCTACGAAGTTAGCGGGCTCCCCAGGTAGCATGCTTCCTCCTTATCCATAACCATTCACTTGCTCGCTCCGCTGCCTGAGACATATTCCTAACCGCAAGTTTCAAGCTCCGTCCGCGAACACCCAACTCGCTTAAGAGTGCAAAGACGGACTTTGCCACAAAACCACGACAGCCAACTTCTACCGGCCGTACCCGAGCCCTCCAACCTCGTTGTTCTGCCTCTGCTGCCATCTCTGCATACCTCGCTTTCTTCCGTTCGTTTGCTTCATCAACTCTGTCTTCCCAGGGGACAGTGAGTTCGATAAAATAGACTAACTTCTGCACCTCAGACCATAATAGCATATCCGGCCGTAGGCTAGTGCTAACTATTTCTGCTGGCACAGTCAACTGCTCAAACAAATCTACCTTTATTTTCCAGTCTCCACCCACTCCTAGCTGTCCCAGCTCACGCCTGCGTGTGTGCTCTCTTAATCTGACTTTTTCTCCCTCACGTATAAATCTAATCTGTTTATCTACCTTACTAACAGCTAGAGAATTTACCTCTAGACGTTTTTCCTCAACTGCAGCTACCAAACATTTCAACACCTGGTTGTGACGCCAAGTGTATCGCCCTTGGGAAAGACCAACTTTACACCCTGACAATATATGCCTAAGTGTACATACACTAGAGCACAACGGGCAGGCAGTATCCTCACCAAACCACTGATTAAGATTTTGGGGAGATGGTAGTACATCATATGTAGCCCCTATAATGAACTTAATTCTGCTTGCTTCCATGCTCCACACCTCTTTCCACTTCAAACTTCTCTTCTCTACACTCTCCCAGTTTACCCACTGACCTTGCTTTGCCTGCGACACTGCCTTAGTACATCTTACTACCTCCTCTTGGCGATGTACTTCTTCAACTACCAGTTTTCTTTTTTCTACTGCTGTCGCCTTACTCCACACAGGTTTCTCTGCACACAGCCCTAAGCCCCCACGCCCATGCTGCACATGGCCTATGATGTCTCTATGTCTGAGTGCTGCCTGTGCTTGCTGCACTGCCTCTTTTGGGTTCCACTTCCTCCCTGTTTTAACTGTGGGCGCTACGCTTCTAACCACAGGATCCTTTGACTGGGTCAGCGTCATTTCCAGTCTAAATAGCTATATATTTATGTATGACGTTCAATAAATAAGTCAAGTGATTTTTTTTTTTTTTGTAAATTCACATTTTATTGGGATATAGCTAAGCATCTGTGCTTTACGGGCTGCAGTCTGATATAATATGTAGCCTATCAGCAGCAGAAAGGCTCAGGCTGACTGGTAACATTAGCTAATTATATCAAATTACAAATACGGTACCTGCAGTAGTCTATAGTTAACATACAATTATTATACTTAAATCGGCGCTGTGTTTTTCCAAACAACTCTGCTGTTCTACCTAGCTATGCAGAAGATTGGTTATAATGTTACAAAAGCATTTGTCCTCCAGCGTTTGTTTTATTTATTTTAATAAAATTTCAGTTTTACTTTTTATTTTTCCATGTTGTATATTAATTGTGTATGTAATAATTTAACATTGTGAATGTGCTCATGCCAATGCCTTTATGCCATGTACATTTCTGTATAAACTTTTTAAAAATCCTTCTCTGTTTCATTGTTTTTTACATTTATTCTCCATTAGACCAGTTGCTCTCACGTCACAGCTGATTAAATGTTTTGAGAGAATCATCAAATCTATTATTATTAATACAACGGAAGCCATACTGGACACCATTCAGTTCGCCTATAGGAGCAATAGGGGGTGGAGGATGCTACACACTTTACTTAACCTCCTTTACAGCCATCTCGAACAAGGGAAAACTCACGCTCGCCTCCTATTCGTCGACTTCTCCCCCGCTTTTAATACCATACAACCCCATATCATGGCTGTGAAGCACATATCCCATTTCACCTTTGACCTCTCTTTAGTGGGTTGGATATTGGACTTCTTGACAAACGGACCCCAGAGATTGAGTGAACGGATTCCTGTCCGATGAGCAGCTTTCCTCAGGGCTGTATTGTATCCCCCTTACTGTACATACTGTATACTGACAGTTACAGGGACCTATATGAGAATATTGTACATACTGTATACTGACAGTTACAGGGGCCTGTATGAGAATAGTGTACATACTGTATACTGACAGTTACAGGGACCTATATGAGAATATTGTACATACTGTATACTGACAGTTACAGAGACCTATATGAGAATATTGTACATACTGTATACTGACAGTTGCAGGGGCCTGTATGAGAATATTATACATACTGTATACTGACAGTTACAGGGACCTATATGAGAATATTGTACATACTGTATACTGATAGTTACAGGGGCCTGTATGAGAATATTGTACATACTGTATACTGACAGTTACAGGGGCCTGTATGAGAATAGTGTACATACTGAATACTGACAGTTACAGGGGCCTGTATGAGAATAGTGTACATACTGTATACTGACAGTTACAGGGACCTGTATGAGAATATTGTACATACTGTATACTGACAGTTACAGGGGCCTTTATGAGAATATTATACATACTGTATACTGACAGTTACAGGGGCCTGTATGAGAATATTGTACATACTGTATACTGACAGTTACAGGGGCCTTTATGAGAATATTATACATACTGTATACTGACAGTTACAGGGGCCTGTATGAGAATAGTGTACATACTGTATACTGACAGTTGCAGGGGCCTGTATGAGAATAGTGTACATACTGTATACTGACAGTTACAGGGGCCTTTATGAGAATATTATACATACTGTATACTGACAGTTACAGGGGCCTGTATGAGAATAGTGTACATACTGTATACTGACAGTTGCAGGGGCCTGTATGAGAATAGTGTACATACTGTATACTGACAGTTACAGGGGCCTTTATGGGAATAGTGTACATACTGTATACTGACAGTTACAGGGGCCTGTATGAGAATAGTGTACATACTGTATACTGACAGTTGCAGGGGCCTGTATGAGAATAGTGTACATACTGTATACTGACAGTTACAGGGGCCTGTATGAGAATAGTGTACATACTGTATACTGACAGTTACAGGGGCCTTTATGGGAATAGTGTACATACTGTATACTGACAGTTACAGGGGCCTGTATGAGAATAGTGTACATACTGTATACTGACAGTTGCAGGGGCCTGTATGAGAATAGTGTACATACTGTATACTGACAGTTGCAGGGGCCTGTATGAGAATAGTGTACATACTGTATACTGACAGTTGCAGGGGCCTGTATGAGAATAGTGTACATACTGTATACTGACAGTTACAGGGGCCTGTATGAGAATAGTGTACATACTGTATACTGACAGTTGCAGGGGCCTGTATGAGAATAGTGTACATACTGTATACTGACAGTTACAGGGGCCTGTATGAGAATAGTGTACATACTGTATACTGACAGTTACAGGGGCCTATATGAGAATAGTGTACATACTGTATACTGACAGTTACAGGGGCCTGTATGAGAATTGTGTACATACTGTATACTGACAGTTACAGGGACCTATATGAGAATAGTGTACATACTGTATACTGACAGTTACAGGGGCCTGTATGAGAATAGTGTACATACTGTATACTGATAGTTACAGGGGCCTGTATGAGAATAGTGTACATACTGTATACTGACAGTTACAGGGACCTATATGAGAATAGTGTACATACTGTATACTGACAGTTACAGGGGCCTGTATGAGAATAGTGTACATACTGTATACTGACAGTTACAGGGGCCTGTATGAGAATAGTGTACATACTGTATACTGACAGTTACAGGGACCTATATGAGAATAGTGTACATACTGTATACTGACAGTTACAGGGACCTGTATGAGAATAGTGTACATACTGTATACTGACAGTTACAGGGGCCTGTATGAGAATAGTGTACATACTGTATACTGACAGTTACAGGGACCTATATGAGAATAGTGTACATACTGTATACTGACAGTTACAGGGGCCTGTATGAGAATAGTGTACATACTGTATACTGACAGTTACAGGGCCCTATATGAGAATATTGTACATACTGTATACTGACAGTTACAGGGGCCTGTATGAGAATAGTGTACATACTGTATAATGACAGTTACAGGGACCTATATGAGAATATTATACATACTGTATACTGACAGTTACAGGGGCCTGTATGAGAATAGTGTACATACTGTATACTGACAGTTACAGGGACCTATATGAGAATAGTGTACATACTGTATACTGACAGTTACAGGGGCCTGTATGAGAATAGTGTACATACTGTATACTGACAGTTACAGAGGCCTGTATGAGAATAGGGTACATACTGTATACTGACAGTTACAGGGGCCTGTATGAGAATAGTGTACATACTGTATACTGACAGTTACAGGGGCCTGTATGAGAATAGTGTACATACTGTATACTGACAGTTACAGGGACCTATATGAGAATAGTGTACATACTGTATACTGACAGTTACAGAGGCCTGTATGAGAATAGGGTACATACTGTATACTGACAGTTACAGGGACCTATATGAGAATAGTGTACATACTGTATACTGACAGTTACAGGGCCCTATATGAGAATATTGTACATACTGTATACTGACAGTTACAGGGGCCTGTATGAGAATAGTGTACATACTGTATACTGACAGTTACAGGGACCTATATGAGAATATTATACATACTGTATACTGACAGTTACAGGGGCCTGTATGAGAATAGTGTACATACTGTATACTGACAGTTACAGAGGCCTGTATGAGAATAGGGTACATACTGTATACTGACAGTTACAGGGACCTATATGAGAATAGTGTACATACTGTATACTGACAGTTGCAGGGGCCTGTATGAGAATAGTGTACATACTGTATACTGACAGTTACAGGGGCCTGTATGAGAATAGTGTACATACTGTATACTGACAGTTGCAGGGGCCTGTATGAGAATAGTGTACATACTGTATACTGACAGTTACAGGGGCCTGTATGAGAATATTATACATGCTGTATACTGACAGTTACAGGGGCCTGTATGAGAATAGTGTACATACTGTATACTGACAGTTACAGGGGCCTGTATGAGAATAGTGTACATACTGTATACTGACAGTTACAGGGGCCTGTATGAGAATAGTGTACATACTGTATACTGACAGTTACAGGGACCTATATGAGAATAGTGTACATACTGTATACTGACAGTTACAGGGGCCTGTATGAGAATATTGTACATACTGTATACTGACAGTTGCAGGGGCCTGTATGAGAATAGTGTACATACTGTATACTGACAGTTACAGGGCCCTATATGAGAATAGTGTACATACTGTATACTGACAGTTACAGGGGCCTGTATGAGAATAGTGTACATACTGTATACTGACACTTACAGGGCCCTATATGAGAATAGTGTACATACTGTATACTGACAGTTACAGGGGCCTGTATGAGAATATTGTACATACTGTATACTGACAGTTGCAGGGGCCTGTATGAGAATAGTGTACATACTGTATACTGACAGTTACAGGGCCCTATATGAGAATATTGTACATACTGTATACTGACAGTTACAGGGGCCTGTATGAGAATAGTGTACATACTGTATACTGACACTTACAGGGCCCTATATGAGAATAGTGTACATACTGTATACTGACAGTTACAGGGCCCTATATGAGAATATTGTACATACTGTATACTGACAGTTACAGGGGCCTGTATGAGAATATTGTACATACTGTATACTGACAGTTACAGGGGCCTGTATGAGAATAGTGTACATACTGTATACTGACAGTTACAGGGCCCTATATGAGAATATTGTACATACTGTATACTGACAGTTACAGGGGCCTGTATGAGAATAGTGTACATACTGTATACTGACAGTTGCAGGGGCCTGTATGAGAATAGTGTACATACTGTATACTGACAGTTACAGGGCCCTATATGAGAATAGTGTACATACTGTATACTGACAGTTACAGGGCCCTATATGAGAATATTGTACATACTGTATACTGACAGTTACAGGGGCCTGTATGAGAATAGTGTACATACTGTATACTGACAGTTACAGGGACCTATATGAGAATATTGTACATACTGTATACTGACAGTTGCAGGGGCCTGTATGAGAATAGTGTACATACTGTATACTGACAGTTACAGGGACCTATATGAGAATATTGTACATACTGTATACTGACAGTTACAGGGGCCTGTATGAGAATAGTGTACATACTGTATACTGACAGTTACAGGGACCTATATGAGAATATTGTACATACTGTATACTGACAGTTACAGGGGCCTGTATCAGAATAGTGTACATACTGTATACTGACAGTTACAGAGGCCTGTATGAGAATAGTGTACATACTGTATACTGACAGTTACAGGGACCTATATGAGAATAGTGTACATACTGTATACTGACAGTTACAGGGACCTATATGAGAATAGTGTACATACTGTATACTGACAGTTACAGGGACCTATATGAGAATATTGTACATACTGTATACTGACAGTTACAGGGGCCTGTATGAGAATATTGTACATACTGTATACTGACAGTTACAGGGGCCTGTATGAGAATAGTGTACATACTGTATACTGACAGTTACAGGGACCTATATGAGAATATTATACATACTGTATACTGACAGTTACAGGGGCCTGTATGAGAATAGTGTACATACTGTATACTGATAGTTACAGGGCCCTATATGAGAATATTGTACATACTGTATACTGACAGTTACAGGGGCCTGTATGAGAATAGTGTACATACTGTATACTGACAGTTACAGGGACCTATATGAGAATATTATACATACTGTATACTGACAGTTACAGGGGCCTGTATGAGAATAGTGTACATACTGTATACTGACAGTTACAGGGACCTATATGAGAATAGTGTACATCCTGTATACTGACAGTTACAGGGGCCTGTATGAGAATAGTGTACATACTGTATACTGACAGTTACAGAGGCCTGTATGAGAATAGGGTACATACTGTATACTGACAGTTACAGGGGCCTGTATGAGAATAGTGTACATACTGTATACTGACAGTTACAGGGGCCTGTATGAGAATAGTGTACATACTGTATACTGACAGTTACAGGGACCTATATGAGAATAGTGTACATATACTGACAGTTACAGAGGCCTGTATGAGAATAGGGTACATACTGTATACTGACAGTTACAGGGACCTATATGAGAATAGTGTACATACTGTATACTGACAGTTACAGGGGCCTGTATGAGAATAGTGTACATACTGTATACTGACAGTTACAGGGACCTATATGAGAATAGTGTACATACTGTATACTGACAGTTACAGGGGCCTGTATGAGAATAGTGTACATACTGTATACTGATAGTTACAGGGGCCTGTATGAGAATAGTGTACATACTGTATACTGACAGTTACAGGGACCTATATGAGAATAGTGTACATACTGTATACTGACAGTTACAGGGGCCTGTATGAGAATAGTGTACATACTGTATACTGACAGTTACAGGGGCCTGTATGAGAATAGTGTACATACTGTATACTGACAGTTACAGGGACCTATATGAGAATAGTGTACATACTGTATACTGACAGTTACAGGGACCTGTATGAGAATAGTGTACATACTGTATACTGACAGTTACAGGGGCCTGTATGAGAATAGTGTACATACTGTATACTGACAGTTACAGGGACCTATATGAGAATAGTGTACATACTGTATACTGACAGTTACAGGGGCCTGTATGAGAATAGTGTACATACTGTATACTGACAGTTACAGGGACCTATATGAGAATAGTGTACATACTGTATACTGACAGTTACAGGGACCTATATGAGAATAGTGTACATACTGTATACTGACAGTTACAGGGGCCTGTATGAGAATAGTGTACATACTGTATACTGACAGTTACAGGGACCTATATGAGAATAGTGTACATACTGTATACTGACAGTTACAGGGGCCTGTATGAGAATAGTGTACATACTGTATACTGACAGTTACAGGGCCCTATATGAGAATATTGTACATACTGTATACTGACAGTTACAGGGGCCTGTATGAGAATAGTGTACATACTGTATAATGACAGTTACAGGGACCTATATGAGAATATTATACATACTGTATACTGACAGTTACAGGGGCCTGTATGAGAATAGTGTACATACTGTATACTGACAGTTACAGGGACCTATATGAGAATAGTGTACATACTGTATACTGACAGTTACAGGGGCCTGTATGAGAATAGTGTACATACTGTATACTGACAGTTACAGGGGCCTGTATGAGAATAGTGTACATACTGTATACTGACAGTTACAGGGGCCTGTATGAGAATAGTGTACATACTGTATACTGACAGTTACAGGGGCCTGTATGAGAATAGTGTACATACTGTATACTGACAGTTACAGGGACCTATATGAGAATAGTGTACATACTGTATACTGACAGTTACAGAGGCCTGTATGAGAATAGGGTACATACTGTATACTGACAGTTACAGGGACCTATATGAGAATAGTGTACATACTGTATACTGACAGTTACAGGGCCCTATATGAGAATATTGTACATACTGTATACTGACAGTTACAGGGGCCTGTATGAGAATAGTGTACATACTGTATACTGACAGTTACAGGGACCTATATGAGAATATTATACATACTGTATACTGACAGTTACAGGGGCCTGTATGAGAATAGTGTACATACTGTATACTGACAGTTACAGAGGCCTGTATGAGAATAGGGTACATACTGTATACTGACAGTTACAGGGACCTATATGAGAATAGTGTACATACTGTATACTGACAGTTGCAGGGGCCTGTATGAGAATAGTGTACATACTGTATACTGACAGTTACAGGGGCCTGTATGAGAATAGTGTACATACTGTATACTGACAGTTACAGGGGCCTGTATGAGAATAGTGTACATACTGTATACTGACAGTTACAGGGGCCTGTATGAGAATAGTGTACATACTGTATACTGACAGTTACAGGGGCCTGTATGAGAATAGTGTACATACTGTATACTGACAGTTACAGGGGCCTGTATGAGAATAGTGTACATACTGTATACTGACAGTTACAGGGGCCTGTATGAGAATAGTGTACATACTGTATACTGACAGTTACAGGGGCCTGTATGAGAATAGTGTACATACTGTATACTGACAGTTACAGGGGCCTGTATGAGAATAGTGTACATACTGTATACTGACAGTTACAGGGGCCTGTATGAGAATAGTGTACATACTGTATACTGACAGTTACAGGGGCCTGTATGAGAATAGTGTACATACTGTATACTGACAGTTGCAGGGGCCTGTATGAGAATAGTGTACATACTGTATACTGACAGTTACAGGGGCCTGTATGAGAATAGTGTACATACTGTATACTGACAGTTACAGGGGCCTGTATGAGAATAGTGTACATACTGTATACTGACAGTTACAGGGGCCTGTATGAGAATAGTGTACATACTGTATACTGACAGTTACAGGGGCCTGTATGAGAATAGTGTACATACTGTATACTGACAGTTACAGGGGCCTGTATGAGAATAGTGTACATACTGTATACTGACAGTTACAGGGGCCTGTATGAGAATAGTGTACATACTGTATACTGACAGTTACAGGGGCCTGTATGAGAATAGTGTACATACTGTATACTGACAGTTACAGGGGCCTGTATGAGAATAGTGTACATACTGTATACTGACAGTTACAGGGGCCTGTATGAGAATAGTGTACATACTGTATACTGAC
Organism: Ilyophis sp. 1 JC-2022; assembly: GCA_022702515.1. Taxonomy (NCBI): domain Eukaryota; kingdom Metazoa; phylum Chordata; class Actinopteri; order Anguilliformes; family Synaphobranchidae; genus Ilyophis; species Ilyophis sp. 1 JC-2022. The sequence continues at coordinate 17,596 of JAKUDI010000729.1, read as the reverse complement.
AGTTACAGGGGCCTGTATGAGAATAGTGTACATACTGTATACTGACAGTTACAGGGGCCTGTATGAGAATAGTGTACATACTGTATACTGACAGTTACAGGGGCCTGTATGAGAATAGTGTACATACTGTATACTGACAGTTACAGGGGCCTGTATGAGAATAGTGTACATACTGTATACTGACAGTTACAGGGGCCTATATGAGAATAGTGTACATACTGTATACTGACAGTTGCAGGGGCCTGTATGAGAATAGTGTACATACTGTATACTGACAGTTACAGGGGCCTGTATGAGAATAGTGTACATACTGTATACTGACAGTTACAGGGGCCTGTATGAGAATAGTGTACATACTGTATACTGACAGTTACAGGGGCCTGTATGAGAATAGTGTACATACTGTATACTGACAGTTACAGGGGCCTGTATGAGAATAGTGTACATACTGTATACTGACAGTTACAGGGGCCTGTATGAGAATAGTGTACATACTGTATACTGACAGTTACAGGGGCCTGTATGAGAATAGTGTACATACTGTATACTGACAGTTACAGGGGCCTGTATGAGAATAGTGTACATACTGTATACTGACAGTTACAGGGGCCTGTATGAGAATAGTGTACATACTGTATACTGACAGTTACAGGGGCCTGTATGAGAATAGTGTACATACTGTATACTGACAGTTACAGGGGCCTGTATGAGAATAGTGTACATACTGTATACTGACAGTTACAGGGGCCTGTATGAGAATAGTGTACATACTGTATACTGACAGTTACAGGGGCCTGTATGAGAATAGTGTACATACTGTATACTGACAGTTACAGGGGCCTGTATGAGAATAGTGTACATACTGTATACTGACAGTTACAGGGGCCTGTATGAGAATAGTGTACATACTGTATACTGACAGTTACAGGGGCCTGTATGAGAATAGTGTACATACTGTATACTGACAGTTACAGGGGCCTGTATGAGAATAGTGTACATACTGTATACTGACAGTTACAGGGGCCTGTATGAGAATAGTGTACATACTGTATACTGACAGTTACAGGGGCCTGTATGAGAATAGTGTACATACTGTATACTGACAGTTACAGGGGCCTCTATGAGAATAGTGTACATACTGTATACTGACAGTTACAGGGGCCTGTATGAGAATAGTGTACATACTGTATACTGACAGTTACAGGGGCCTCTATGAGAATAGTGTACATACTGTATACTGACAGTTACAGGGGCCTGTATGAGAATAGTGTACATACTGTATACTGACAGTTACAGGGGCCTGTATGAGAATAGTGTACATACTGTATACTGACAGTTACAGGGGCCTGTATGAGAATAGTGTACATACTGTATACTGACAGTTACAGGGGCCTGTATGAGAATAGTGTACATACTGTATACTGACAGTTACAGGGGCCTGTATGAGAATAGTGTACATACTGTATACTGACAGTTACAGGGGCCTGTATGAGAATAGTGTACATACTGTATACTGACAGTTACAGGGGCCTGTATGAGAATAGTGTACATACTGTATACTGACAGTTACAGGGGCCTGTATGAGAATAGTGTACATACTGTATACTGACAGTTACAGGGGCCTGTATGAGAATAGTGTACATACTGTATACTGACAGTTACAGGGGCCTGTATGAGAATAGTGTACATACTGTATACTGACAGTTACAGGGGCCTGTATGAGAATAGTGTACATACTGTATACTGACAGTTACAGGGGCCTGTATGAGAATAGTGTACATACTGTATACTGACAGTTACAGGGGCCTGTATGAGAATAGTGTACATACTGTATACTGACAGTTACAGGGGCCTGTATGAGAATAGTGTACATACTGTATACTGACAGTTACAGGGGCCTGTATGAGAATAGTGTACATACTGTATACTGACAGTTACAGGGGCCTGTATGAGAATAGTGTACATACTGTATACTGACAGTTGCAGGGGCCTGTATGAGAATAGTGTACATACTGTATACTGACAGTTACAGGGGCCTGTATGAGAATAGTGTACATACTGTATACTGACAGTTGCAGGGGCCTGTATGAGAATAGTGTACATACTGTATACTGACAGTTACAGGGGCCTGTATGAGAATAGTGTACATACTGTATACTGACAGTTACAGGGGCCTGTATGAGAATAGTGTACATACTGTATACTGACAGTTACAGGGGCCTGTATGAGAATAGTGTACATACTGTATACTGACAGTTACAGGGGCCTGTATGAGAATAGTGTACATACTGTATACTGACAGTTGCAGGGGCCTGTATGAGAATAGTGTACATACTGTATACTGACAGTTACAGGGGCCTGTATGAGAATAGTGTACATACTGTATACTGACAGTTGCAGGGGCCTGTATGAGAATAGTGTACATACTGTATACTGACAGTTACAGGGGCCTGTATGAGAATAGTGTACATACTGTATACTGACAGTTACAGGGGCCTGTATGAGAATAGTGTACATACTGTATACTGACAGTTACAGGGGCCTGTATGAGAATAGTGTACATACTGTATACTGACAGTTACAGGGGCCTGTATGAGAATAGTGTACATACTGTATACTGACAGTTACAGGGGCCTGTATGAGAATAGTGTACATACTGTATACTGACAGTTACAGGGGCCTGTATGAGAATAGTGTACATACTGTATACTGACAGTTACAGGGGCCTGTATGAGAATAGTGTACATACTGTATACTGACAGTTACAGGGGCCTGTATGAGAATAGTGTACATACTGTATACTGACAGTTACAGGGGCCTGTATGAGAATAGTGTACATACTGTATACTGACAGTTACAGGGGCCTGTATGAGAATAGTGTACATACTGTATACTGACAGTTGCAGGGGCCTGTATGAGAATAGTGTACATACTGTATACTGACAGTTACAGGGGCCTGTATGAGAATAGTGTACATACTGTATACTGACAGTTGCAGGGGCCTGTATGAGAATAGTGTACATACTGTATACTGACAGTTACAGGGGCCTGTATGAGAATAGTGTACATACTGTATACTGACAGTTACAGGGGCCTGTATGAGAATAGTGTACATACTGTATACTGACAGTTGCAGGGGCCTGTATGAGAATAGTGTACATACTGTATACTGACAGTTGCAGGGGCCTGTATGAGAATAGTGTACATACTGTATACTGACAGTTGCAGGGGCCTGTATGAGAATAGTGTACATACTGTATACTGACAGTTACAGGGGCCTGTATGAGAATAGTGTACATACTGTATACTGACAGTTACAGGGGCCTGTATGAGAATAGTGTACATACTGTATACTGACAGTTACAGGGGCCTGTATGAGAATAGTGTACATACTGTATACTGACAGTTACAGGGGCCTGTATGAGAATAGTGTACATACTGTATACTGACAGTTACAGGGGCCTGTATGAGAATAGTGTACATACTGTATACTGACAGTTACAGGGGCCTGTATGAGAATAGTGTACATACTGTATACTGACAGTTACAGGGGCCTGTATGAGAATAGTGTACATACTGTATACTGACAGTTACAGGGGCCTGTATGAGAATAGTGTACATACTGTATACTGACAGTTACAGGGGCCTGTATGAGAATAGTGTACATACTGTATACTGACAGTTACAGGGGCCTGTATGAGAATAGTGTACATACTGTATACTGACAGTTACAGGGGCCTGTATGAGAATAGTGTACATACTGTATACTGACAGTTACAGGGGCCTGTATGAGAATAGTGTACATACTGTATACTGACAGTTACAGGGGCCTGTATGAGAATAGTGTACATACTGTATACTGACAGTTACAGGGGCCTGTATGAGAATAGTGTACATACTGTATACTGACAGTTGCAGGGGCCTGTATGAGAATAGTGTACATACTGTATACTGACAGTTGCAGGGGCCTGTATGAGAATAGTGTACATACTGTATACTGACAGTTACAGGGGCCTGTATGAGAATAGTGTACATACTGTATACTGACAGTTACAGGGGCCTGTATGAGAATAGTGTACATACTGTATACTGACAGTTACAGGGGCCTGTATGAGAATAGTGTACATACTGTATACTGACAGTTGCAGGGGCCTGTATGAGAATAGTGTACATACTGTATACTGACAGTTGCAGGGGCCTGTATGAGAATAGTGTACATACTGTATACTGACAGTTGCAGGGGCCTGTATGAGAATAGTGTACATACTGTATACTGACAGTTGCAGGGGCCTGTATGAGAATAGTGTACATACTGTATACTGACAGTTACAGGGGCCTGTATGAGAATAGTGTACATACTGTATACTGACAGTTACAGGGGCCTGTATGAGAATAGTGTACATACTGTATACTGACAGTTACAGGGGCCTGTATGAGAATAGTGTACATACTGTATACTGACAGTTGCAGGGGCCTCTATGAGAATAGTGTACATACTGTATACTGACAGTTACAGGGGCCTGTATGAGAATAGTGTACATACTGTATACTGACAGTTGCAGGGGCCTGTATGAGAATAGTGTACATACTGTATACTGACAGTTGCAGGGGCCTGTATGAGAATAGTGTACATACTGTATACTGACAGTTGCAGGGGCCTGTATGAGAATAGTGTACATACTGTATACTGACAGTTGCAGGGGCCTGTATGAGAATAGTGTACATACTGTATACTGACAGTTGCAGGGGCCTGTATGAGAATAGTGTACATACTGTATACTGACAGTTGCAGGGGCCTGTATGAGAATAGTGTACATACTGTATACTGACAGTTACAGGGGCCTGTATGAGAATAGTGTACATACTGTATACTGACAGTTGCAGGGGCCTGTATGAGAATAGTGTACATACTGTATACTGACAGTTACAGGGGCCTGTATGAGAATAGTGTACATACTGTATACTGACAGTTACAGGGGCCTGTATGAGAATAGTGTACATACTGTATACTGACAGTTACAGGGGCCTGTATGAGAATAGTGTACATACTGTATACTGACAGTTACAGGGGCCTGTATGAGAATAGTGTACATACTGTATACTGACAGTTGCAGGGGCCTGTATGAGAATAGTGTACATACTGTATACTGACAGTTACAGGGGCCTGTATGAGAATAGTGTACATACTGTATACTGACAGTTACAGGGGCCTGTATGAGAATAGTGTACATACTGTATACTGACAGTTACAGGGGCCTGTATGAGAATAGTGTACATACTGTATACTGACAGTTACAGGGGCCTGTATGAGAATAGTGTACATACTGTATACTGACAGTTGCAGGGGCCTGTATGAGAATAGTGTACATACTGTATACTGACAGTTACAGGGGCCTGTATGAGAATAGTGTACATACTGTATACTGACAGTTACAGGGGCCTGTATGAGAATAGTGTACATACTGTATACTGACAGTTACAGGGGCCTGTATGAGAATAGTGTACATACTGTATACTGACAGTTACAGGGGCCTGTATGAGAATAGTGTACATACTGTATACTGACAGTTACAGGGGCCTGTATGAGAATAGTGTACATACTGTATACTGACAGTTACAGGGGCCTGTATGAGAATAGTGTACATACTGTATACTGACAGTTGCAGGGGCCTGTATGAGAATAGTGTACATACTGTATACTGACAGTTACAGGGGCCTGTATGAGAATAGTGTACATACTGTATACTGACAGTTACAGGGGCCTGTATGAGAATAGTGTACATACTGTATACTGACAGTTGCAGGGGCCTGTATGAGAATAGTGTACATACTGTATACTGACAGTTACAGGGGCCTGTATGAGAATAGTGTACATACTGTATACTGACAGTTGCAGGGGCCTGTATGAGAATAGTGTACATACTGTATACTGACAGTTGCAGGGGCCTGTATGAGAATAGTGTACATACTGTATACTGACAGTTACAGGGGCCTGTATGAGAATAGTGTACATACTGTATACTGACAGTTGCAGGGGCCTGTATGAGAATAGTGTACATACTGTATACTGACAGTTACAGGGGCCTGTATGAGAATAGTGTACATACTGTATACTGACAGTTACAGGGGCCTGTATGAGAATAGTGTACATACTGTATACTGATAGTTACAGGGGCCTGTATGAGAATAGTGTACATACTGTATACTGACAGTTGCAGGGGCCTGTATGAGAATAGTGTACATACTGTATACTGACAGTTACAGGGGCCTGTATGAGAATAGTGTACATACTGTATACTGACAGTTACAGGGGCCTGTATGAGAATAGTGTACATACTGTATACTGACAGTTACAGGGGCCTGTATGAGAATAGTGTACATACTGTATACTGACAGTTACAGGGGCCTGTATGAGAATAGTGTACATACTGTATACTGACAGTTGCAGTGGCCTGTATGAGAATAGTGTACATACTGTATACTGACAGTTGCAGGGGCCTGTATGAGAATAGTGTACATACTGTATACTGACAGTTGCAGGGGCCTGTATGAGAATAGTGTACATACTGTATACTGACAGTCGCAGGGGCCTGTATGAGAATAGTGTACATACTGTATACTGACAGTTACAGGGGCCTGTATGAGAATAGTGTACAGACTGTATACTGACAGTTACAGGGGCCTGTATGAGAATAGTGTACATACTGTATACTGACAGTTACTGGGGCCTGTATGAGAATAGTGTACATACTGTATACTGACAGTTACAGGGGCCTGTATGAGAATAGTGTACATACTGTATACTGACAGTTACAGGGGCCTGTATGAGAATAGTGTACATACTGTATACTGACAGTTACAGGGGCCTGTATGAGAATAGTGTACATACTGTATACTGACAGTTACAGGGGCCTGTATGAGAATAGTGTACATACTGTATACTGACAGTTACAGGGGCCTGTATGAGAATAGTGTACATACTGTATACTGACAGTTACAGGGGCCTGTATGAGAATAGTGTACATACTGTATACTGACAGTTACAGGGGCCTGTATGAGAATAGTGTACATACTGTATACTGACAGTTACAGGGGCCTGTATGAGAATAGTGTACATACTGTATACTGACAGTTACAGGGGCCTGTATGAGAATAGTGTACATACTGTATACTGACAGTTACAGGGGCCTGTATGAGAATAGTGTACATACTGTATACTGACAGTTACAGGGGCCTGTATGAGAATAGTGTACATACTGTATACTGACAGTTACAGGGGCCTGTATGAGAATAGTGTACATACTGTATACTGACAGTTACAGGGGCCTGTATGAGAATAGTGTACATACTGTATACTGACAGTTGCAGGGGCCTGTATGAGAATAGTGTACATACTGTATACTGACAGTTACAGGGGCCTGTATGAGAATAGTGTACATACTGTATACTGACAGTTACAGGGGCCTGTATGAGAATAGTGTACATACTGTATACTGACAGTTACAGGGGCCTGTATGAGAATAGTGTACATACTGTATACTGACAGTTACAGGGGCCTGTATGAGAATAGTGTACATACTGTATACTGACAGTTACAGGGGCCTGTATGAGAATAGTGTACATACTGTATACTGACAGTTACAGGGGCCTGTATGAGAATAGTGTACATACTGTATACTGACAGTTACAGGGGCCTGTATGAGAATAGTGTACATACTGTATACTGACAGTTACAGGGGCCTGTATGAGAATAGTGTACATACTGTATACTGACAGTTACAGGGGCCTGTATGAGAATAGTGTACATACTGTATACTGACAGTTACAGGGGCCTGTATGAGAATAGTGTACATACTGTATACTGACAGTTACAGGGGCCTGTATGAGAATAGTGTACATACTGTATACTGACAGTTACAGGGGCCTGTATGAGAATAGTGTACATACTGTATACTGACAGTTACAGGGGCCTGTATGAGAATAGTGTACATACTGTATACTGACAGTTACAGGGGCCTGTATGAGAATAGTGTACATACTGTATACTGACAGTTACAGGGGCCTGTATGAGAATAGTGTACATACTGTATACTGACAGTTACAGGGGCCTGTATGAGAATAGTGTACATACTGTATACTGACAGTTACAGGGGCCTGTATGAGAATAGTGTACATACTGTATACTGACAGTTACAGGGGCCTGTATGAGAATAGTGTACATACTGTATACTGACAGTTACAGGGGCCTGTATGAGAATAGTGTACATACTGTATACTGACAGTTGCAGGGGCCTGTATGAGAATAGTGTGTAAATACTGTATACTGATAGTTACAGGGGCCTGTATGAGAATAGTGTACATACTGTATACTGACAGTTACAGGGGCCTGTATGAGAATAGTGTACATACTGTATACTGACAGTTGCAGGGGCCTGTATGAGAATAGTGTACATACTGTATACTGACAGTTACAGGGGCCTGTATGAGAATAGTGTACATACTGTATACTGACAGTTGCAGGGGCCTGTATGAGAATAGTGTACATACTGTATACTGACAGTTACAGGGGCCTGTATGAGAATAGTGTACATACTGTATACTGACAGTTACAGGGGCCTGTATGAGAATAGTGTACATACTGTATACTGACAGTTACAGGGGCCTGTATGAGAATAGTGTACATACTGTATACTGACAGTTACAGGGGCCTGTATGAGAATAGTGTACATACTGTATACTGACAGTTGCAGGGGCCTGTATGAGAATAGTGTACATACTGTATACTGACAGTTGCAGGGGCCTGTATGAGAATAGTGTACATACTGTATACTGACAGTTACAGGGGCCTGTATGAGAATAGTGTACATACTGTATACTGACAGTTACAGGGGCCTGTATGAGAATAGTGTACATACTGTATACTGACAGTTACAGGGGCCTGTATGAGAATAGTGTACATACTGTATACTGACAGTTACAGGGGCCTGTATGAGAATAGTGTACATACTGTATACTGACAGTTACAGGGGCCTGTATGAGAATAGTGTACATACTGTATACTGACAGTTACAGGGGCCTGTATGAGAATAGTGTACATACTGTATACTGACAGTTACAGGGGCCTGTATGAGAATAGTGTACATACTGTATACTGACAGTTACAGGGGCCTGTATGAGAATAGTGTACATACTGTATACTGACAGTTACAGGGGCCTGTATGAGAATAGTGTACATACTGTATACTGACAGTTACAGGGGCCTGTATGAGAATAGTGTACATACTGTATACTGACAGTTACAGGGGCCTGTATGAGAATAGTGTACATACTGTATACTGACAGTTACAGGGGCCTGTATGAGAATAGTGTACATACTGTATACTGACAGTTACAGGGGCCTGTATGAGAATAGTGTACATACTGTATACTGACAGTTACAGGGGCCTGTATGAGAATAGTGTACATACTGTATACTGACAGTTGCAGGGGCCTGTATGAGAATAGTGTACATACTGTATACTGACAGTTGCAGGGGCCTGTATGAGAATAGTGTACATACTGTATACTGACAGTTACAGGGGCCTGTATGAGAATAGTGTACATACTGTATACTGACAGTTACAGCGGCCTGTATGAGAATAGTGTACATACTGTATACTGACAGTTGCAGGGGCCTGTATGAGAATAGTGTACATACTGTATACTGACAGTTACAGGGGCCTGTATGAGAATAGTGTACATACTGTATACTGACAGTTGCAGGGGCCTGTATGAGAATAGTGTACATACTGTATACTGACAGTTACAGGGGCCTGTATGAGAATAGTGTACATACTGTATACTGACAGTTGCAGGGGCCTGTATGAGAATAGTGTACATACTGTATACTGACAGTTACAGGGGCCTGTATGAGAATAGTGTACATACTGTATACTGACAGTTGCAGGGGCCTGTATGAGAATAGTGTACATACTGTATACTGACAGTTGCAGGGGCCTGTATGAGAATAGTGTACATACTGTATACTGACAGTTGCAGGGGCCTGTATGAGAATAGTGTACATACTGTATACTGACAGTTGCAGGGGCCTGTATGTGAATAGTGTACATACTGTATACTGACAGTTGCAGGGGCCTGTATGAGAATAGTGTACATACTGTATACTGACAGTTGCAGGGGCCTGTATGAGAATAGTGTACATACTGTATACTGACAGTTACAGGGGCCTGTATGAGAATAGTGTACATACTGTATACTGACAGTTACAGGGGCCTGTATGAGAATAGTGTACATACTGTATACTGACAGTTGCAGGGGCCTGTATGAGAATAGTGTACATACTGTATACTGACAGTTACAGGGGCCTGTATGAGAATAGTGTACATACTGTATACTGACAGTTACAGGGGCCTGTATGAGAATAGTGTACATACTGTATACTGACAGTTGCAGGGGCCTGTATGAGAATAGTGTACATACTGTATACTGACAGTTACAGGGGCCTGTATGAGAATAGTGTACATACTGTATACTGACAGTTACAGGGGCCTGTATGAGAATAGTGTACATACTGTATACTGACAGTTGCAGGGGCCTGTATGAGAATAGTGTACATACTGTATACTGACAGTTACAGGGGCCTGTATGAGAATAGTGTACATACTGTATACTGACAGTTACAGGGGCCTGTATGAGAATAGTGTACATACTGTATACTGATAGTTACAGGGGCCTGTATGAGAATAGTGTACATACTGTATACTGACAGTTACAGGGGCCTGTATGAGAATAGTGTACATACTGTATACTGATAGTTGCAGGGGCCTGTATGAGAATAGTGTACATACTGTATACTGACAGTTACAGGGGCCTGTATGAGAATAGTGTACATACTGTATACTGATAGTTGCAGGGGCCTGTATGAGAATAGTGTACATACTGGATACTGACAGTTGCAGGGGCCTGTATGAGAATAGTGTACATACTGTATACTGACAGTTACAGGGGCCTGTATGAGAATAGTGTACATACTGTATACTGACAGTTACAGGGGCCTGTATGAGAATAGTGTACATACTGTATACTGACAGTTACAGGGGCCTGTATGAGAATAGTGTACATACTGTATACTGACAGTTGCAGGGGCCTGTATGAGAATAGTGTACATACTGTATACTGACAGTTGCAGGGGCCTGTATGAGAATAGTGTACATACTGTATACTGACAGTTGCAGGGGCCTGTATGAGAATAGTGTACATACTGTATACTGACAGTTGCAGGGGCCTGTATGAGAATAGTGTACATACTGTATACTGACAGTTACAGGGGCCTGTATGAGAATAGTGTACATACTGTATACTGACAGTTACAGGGGCCTGTATGAGAATAGTGTACATACTGTATACTGACAGTTACAGGGGCCTGTATGAGAATAGTGTACATACTGTATACTGACAGTTGCAGGGGCCTGTATGAGAATAGTGTACATACTGTATACTGACAGTTACAGGGGCCTGTATGAGAATAGTGTACATACTGTATACTGACAGTTGCAGGGGCCTGTATGAGAATAGTGTACATACTGTATACTGACAGTTGCAGGGGCCTGTATGAGAATAGTGTGCATACTGTATACTGACAGTTGCAGGGGCCTGTATGAGAATAGTGTGCATACTGTATACTGACAGTTGCAGGGGCCTGTATGAGAATAGTGTACATACTGTATACTGACAGTTGCAGGGGCCTGTATGAGAATAGTGTACATACTGTATACTGATAGTTGCAGGGGCCTGTATGAGAATAGTGTACATACTGTATACTGACAGTTACAGGGGCCTGTATGAGAATAGTGTACATACTGTATACTGATAGTTGCAGGGGCCTGTATGAGAATAGTGTACATACTGTATACTGACAGTTACAGGGGCCTGTATGAGAATAGTGTACATACTGTATACTGACAGTTACAGGGGCCTGTATGAGAATAGTGTACATACTGTATACTGACAGTTACAGGGGCCTGTATGAGAATAGTGTACATACTGTATACTGACAGTTACAGGGGCCTGTATGAGAATAGTGTACATACTGTATACTGACAGTTGCAGGGGCCTGTATGAGAATAGTGTACATACTGTATACTGATAGTTACAGGGGCCTGTATGAGAATAGTGTACATACTGTATACTGACAGTTACAGGGGCCTGTATGAGAATAGTGTACATACTGTATACTGACAGTTACAGGGGCCTGTATGAGAATAGTGTACATACTGTATACTGATAGTTACAGGGGCCTGTATGAGAATAGTGTACATACTGTATACTGACAGTTGCAGGGGCCTGTATGAGAATAGTGTACATACTGTATACTGATAGTTACAGGGGCCTGTATGAGAATAGTGTACATACTGTATACTGACAGTTACAGGGGCCTGTATGAGAATAGTGTACATACTGTATACTGACAGTTACAGGGGCCTGTATGAGAATAGTGTACATACTGTATACTGATAGTTACAGGGGCCTGTATGAGAATAGTGTACATACTGTATACTGACAGTTACAGGGGCCTGTATGAGAATAGTGTACATACTGTATACTGACAGTTACAGGGGCCTGTATGAGAATAGTGTACATACAGTATACTGACAGTTGCAGGGGCCTGTATGAGAATAGTGTACATACTGTATACTGATAGTTACAGGGGCCTGTATGAGAATAGTGTACATACTGTATACTGACAGTTACAGGGGCCTGTATGAGAATAGTGTACATACTGTATACTGACAGTTGCAGGGGCCTGTATGAGAATAGTGTACATACTGTATACTGACAGTTACAGGGGCCTGTATGAGAATAGTGTACATACTGTATACTGACAGTTGCAGGGGCCTGTATGAGAATAGTGTACATACTGTATACTGACAGTTGCAGGGGCCTGTATGAGAATAGTGTACATACTGTATACTGACAGTTACAGGGGCCTGTATGAGAATAGTGTACATACTGTATACTGACAGTTGCAGGGGCCTGTATGAGAATAGTGTACATACTGTATACTGACAGTTACAGGGGCCTGTATGAAAATAGTGTACATACTGTATACTGACAGTTACAGGGGCCTGTATGAGAATATTGTACATACTGTATACTGATAGTTACAGGGGCCTGTATGAGAATAGTGTACATACTGTATACTGACAGTTGCAGGGGCCTGTATGAGAATAGTGTACATACTGTATACTGACAGTTACAGGGGCCTGTATGAGAATAGTGTACATACTGTATACTGACAGTTACAGGGGCCTGTATGAGAATAGTGTACATACTGTATACTGACAGTTACAGGGGCCTGTATGAGAATAGTGTACATACTGTATACTGACAGTTACAGGGGCCTGTATGAGAATAGTGTACATACTGTATACTGACAGTTGCAGGGGCCTGTATGAGAATAGTGTACATACTGTATACTGACAGTTGCAGGGGCCTGTATGAGAATAGTGTACATACTGTATACTGACAGTTGCAGGGGCCTGTATGAGAATAGTGTACATACTGTATACTGACAGTCGCAGGGGCCTGTATGAGAATAGTGTACATACTGTATACTGACAGTTACAGGGGCCTGTATGAGAATAGTGTACATACTGTATACTGACAGTTACAGGGGCCTGTATGAGAATAGTGTACATACTGTATACTGACAGTTACAGGGGCCTGTATGAGAATAGTGTACATACTGTATACTGACAGTTACAGGGGCCTGTATGAGAATAGTGTACATACTGTATACTGACAGTTACAGGGGCCTGTATGAGAATAGTGTACATACTGTATACTGACAGTTACAGGGGCCTGTATGAGAATAGTGTACATACTGTATACTGACAGTTACAGGGGCCTGTATGAGAATAGTGTACATACTGTATACTGACAGTTACAGGGGCCTGTATGAGAATAGTGTACATACTGTATACTGACAGTTACAGGGGCCTGTATGAGAATAGTGTACATACTGTATTCTGACAGTTACAGGGGCCTGTATGAGAATAGTGTACATACTGTATACTGACAGTTACAGGGGCCTGTATGAGAATAGTGTACATACTGTATACTGACAGTTACAGGGGCCTGTATGAGAATAGTGTACATACTGTATACTGACAGTTACAGGGGCCTGTATGAGAATAGTGTACATACTGTATACTGACAGTTACAGGGGCCTGTATGAGAATAGTGTACATACTGTATACTGACAGTTACAGGGGCCTGTATGAGAATAGTGTACATACTGTATACTGACAGTTACAGGGGCCTGTATGAGAATAGTGTACATACTGTATACTGACAGTTGCAGGGGCCTGTATGAGAATAGTGTACATACTGTATACTGACAGTTACAGGGGCCTGTATGAGAATAGTGTACATACTGTATACTGACAGTTACAGGGGCCTGTATGAGAATAGTGTACATACTGTATACTGACAGTTACAGGGGCCTGTATGAGAATAGTGTACATACTGTATACTGACAGTTACAGGGGCCTGTATGAGAATAGTGTACATACTGTATACTGACAGTTACAGGGGCCTGTATGAGAATAGTGTACATACTGTATACTGACAGTTACAGGGGCCTGTATGAGAATAGTGTACATACTGTATACTGACAGTTACAGGGGCCTGTATGAGAATAGTGTACATACTGTATACTGACAGTTACAGGGGCCTGTATGAGAATAGTGTACATACTGTATACTGACAGTTACAGGGGCCTGTATGAGAATAGTGTACATACTGTATACTGACAGTTACAGGGGCCTGTATGAGAATAGTGTACATACTGTATACTGACAGTTACAGGGGCCTGTATGAGAATAGTGTACATACTGTATACTGACAGTTACAGGGGCCTGTATGAGAATAGTGTACATACTGTATACTGACAGTTACAGGGGCCTGTATGAGAATAGTGTACATACTGTATACTGACAGTTACAGGGGCCTGTATGAGAATAGTGTACATACTGTATACTGATAGTTACAGGGGCCTGTATGAGAATAGTGTACATACTGTATACTGACAGTTACAGGGGCCTGTATGAGAATAGTGTACATACTGTATACTGACAGTTACAGGGACCTATATGAGAATAGTGTACATACTGTATACTGACAGTTACAGGGGCCTGTATGAGAATAGTGTACATACTGTATACTGACAGTTACAGGGACCTGTATGAGAATAGTGTACGTACTGTATACTGACAGTTGCAGGGGCCTGTATGAGAATGGTGTACATACTGTATACTGATAGTTACAGGGGCCTGTATGAGAATAGTGTACATACTGTATACTGACAGTTACAGGGGCCTGTATGAGAATAGTGTACAGACTGTATACTGACAGTTGCAGGGGCCTGTATGAGAATAGTGTACATACTGTATACTGACAGTTACAGGGGCCTGTATGAGAATAGTGTACATTCTGTATACTGACAGTTGCAGGGGCCTGTATGAGAATAGTGTACATACTGTATACTGACAGTTACAGGGGCCTGTATGAGAATAGTGTACATTCTGTATACTGACAGTTACAGGGGCCTGTATGAGAATAGTGTACATACTGTATACTGATAGTTACAGGGGCCTGTATGAGAATAGTGTACATACTGTATACTGACAGTTACAAGGGCCTGTATGAGAATAGTGTACATACTGTATACTGACAGTTGCAGGGGCCTGTATGAGAATAGTGTACATACTGTATACTGACAGTTGCAGGGGCCTGTATGAGAATATTGTACATACTGTATACTGACAGTTACAGGGACCTATATGAGAATATTGTACATACTGTATACTGACAGTTACAGGGGCCTGTATGAGAATAGTGTACATACTGTATACTGACAGTTACAGGGGCCTGTATGAGAATAGTGTACATACTGTATACTGACAGTTACAGGGGCCTGTATGAGAATAGTGTACATACTGTATACTGACAGTTACAGGGGCCTGTATGAGAATAGTGTACATACTGTATACTGACAGTTACAGGGGCCTGTATGAGAATATTGTACATACTGTATACTGACAGTTACAGGGGCCTGTATGAGAATAGTGTACA
Organism: Ilyophis sp. 1 JC-2022; assembly: GCA_022702515.1. Lineage (NCBI taxonomy): Eukaryota > Metazoa > Chordata > Actinopteri > Anguilliformes > Synaphobranchidae > Ilyophis > Ilyophis sp. 1 JC-2022. The sequence goes on along the minus strand of JAKUDI010000729.1, from coordinate 1,462 downwards.
TACTGTATACTGACAGTTACAGGGGCCTGTATGAGAATAGTGTACATACTGTATACTGACAGTTACAGGGGCCTGTATGAGAATAGTGTACATACTGTATACTGATAGTTACAGGGGCCTGTATGAGAATAGTGTACATACTGTATACTGACAGTTACAGGGGCCTGTATGAGAATAGTGTACATACTGTATACTGACAGTTACAGGGGCCTGTATGAGAATAGTGTACATACTGTATACTGACAGTTACAGGGGCCTGTATGAGAATATTGTACATACTGTATACTGACAGTTACAGGGACCTATATGAGAATATTGTACATACTGTATACTGACAGTTACAGGGGCCTGTATGAGAATAGTGTACATACTGTATACTGACAGTTACAGGGGCCTGTATGAGAATAGTGTACATACTGTATACTGACAGTTGCAGGGGCCTGTATGAGAATATTGTACATACTGTATACTGACAGTTGCAGGGGCCTGTATGAGAATAGTGTACATACTGTATACTGACAGTTACAGGGGCCTGTATGAGAATAGTGTACATACTGTATACTGACAGTTACAGGGGCCTGTATGAGAATAGTGTACATACTGTATACTGACAGTTACAGGGGCCTGTATCCATCTAGCCACCCGCTCCATCTCAGACTGCCATAGCAGACAACACAGTTGATATTGTTAGTACCTACAAATACCTGGGCACATTCTAAAAGGAACAGTAAAATTGCATTTGTGTAGGGGTGTGCCCGCGACATGGCAGAAGTGGAGAGTGGTGAATAATTTATGCACGTCACACATTCTGGCTGAGAAAAGGCTTCCGCAAAGGCTACAAAGTGCTTCCTCACTGAAGGATTCCCCGGGAGCCTCCTCATTCCCCACTCCTCGCTCCTCCAAGGAGCATTTAGCGGTTTGGAATGTCCTTATAGATGGCGAACGTCGATCGATTTCCGGGTCAGACGAGGACCGAGGAGAAGACAACGGATAAAATAAGTGATTGGAATCCACCCTATGGATCACCCAACCAAATCTAAGCATACTGCCAGGTGCTTCACGGCCTGGCCCCTCCCACCCTCTCCAGTTTCTATATACACTCTATGGGTTCATTCCAATCGCTTATTTTTACTCCTTGCATCTTTTCCTCACTTCTTAGCTCCACCCAACGAAGGACGTGAGGAAAGGATGCAAGGATCAGATATGAGGATGGAGGAAACGAGGCAACATGCATTAGGCAATTGGAACGTCCTCGCCAGTGGCGGGCCGTCAGGGCCAGCAAGGCCTTGTCTGCTGGCCTAAACATCATCAGAATATAAATTTAATTTTGATATATTTTTTCCACAAATATGTATTAAATTATTCCCCATAGTCTATTCTCTTCATTTCATAGCTTTCCTCTTGGTTGCGCTGCTTCCAGCCTCAGATCGAGATTTGGAGGGCTGGCCTTTATGTTAGAGCT
>JAKUDI010000728.1:0-14038 GCA_022702515.1 Ilyophis sp. 1 JC-2022 | reverse complement strand
GTATTAATTAATGTCTCGACGCAAGCCGCAATGTCAGGTACATTGTGTACTGAACATACAAATAATTTTACATTTTTGCATACTTCCGGGTAGTAGGGGAGTGGTAGTGGGGGAGTGGAGGTGGGGAGTTGGGGAGTGAAAAATATTGGGACGCACCCTGGGCTTCCATTTTGAAAGCTCACTTTCTGGTTGGGCTGGGAGCGGCAATTGTGCCATTGCTCATTCGCGCCACTGGAGTCTTTCACCATGTAAGTCAATGGCAGCAATGTGGTCAAAATACAATGTTTAGAGCAGCTTTTCTAAAGTGGGGTAGCGTTTGGGCTAAAGTGGGGTACAGTGTGATATCTGGGACTCCATGTTGTTTTTTACAGATGTGGATGAATGCAAGCTTCCTAATGACATCTGCGGCTCAAACACCAACTGCACAAACACCATGGGCAGCTACAACTGCCAGTGTGCCCAGGGCTTCCTTCCCACACCTAAACTACAGTGGGAGAAGAACGTCACTACCTGTAAAGGTGAGTGGGTGGAGTCAGAACCAGAGGAGAGAGGGAGAGTGGGTGGAGTCAGAACCAGAGGAGAGAGGGAGAGTGGGTGGAGTCAGTACCAGAGAAGAGAGGGAGAGTGGATGGAGTCACTACCAGAGAAGAGAGGGAGATTGGGTGGAGTCAGTACCAGAGGAGAGAGGGAGAGTGGGTGGAGTCAGTACCAGAGGAGAGAGGGAGATTGGGTGGAGTCAGTACCAGAGGAGAGAGGGAGAGTGGGTGGAGTCAGTACCAGAGGAGAGAGGGAGATTGGGTGGAGTCAGTACCAGAGGAGAGAGGTGATTGGGTGGAGTCAGAACCAGAGGAGAGAGGGAGAGTGGGTGGAGTCAGTACCAGAGAAGAGAGGGAGAGTGGGTGGAGTCAGTACCAGAGGAGAGAGGGAGAGTGGGTGGAGTTAGTACCAGAGGAGAGAGGGAGAGTGGGTGGAGTCAGAAAGGAGAGTGGGTGGAGTCAGTACCAGAGAAGAGAGGGAGAGTGGGTGGAGTCAGAAAGGAGAGTGGGTGGAGTCAGTACCAGAGGAGAGAGGGAGAGTGGGTGGAGTCAGAAAGGAGAGTGGGTGGAGTCAGTACCAGAGAAGTGAGGGAGAGTGGGTGGAGTCAGAAAGGAGAGTGGGTGGAGTCAGAACCAGAGGAGAGAGGGAGAGTGGGTGGAGTCAGTACCAGAGAAGAGAGGGAGAGTGGATGGAGTCACTACCAGAGAAGAGAGGGAGATTGGGTGGAGTCAGTACCAGAGGAGAGAGGGAGAGTGGGTGGAGTCAGTACCAGAGGAGAGAGGGAGATTGGGTGGAGTCAGTACCAGAGGAGAGAGGGAGAGTGGGTGGAGTCAGTACCAGAGGAGAGAGGGAGATTGGGTGGAGTCAGTACCAGAGGAGAGAGGAGATTGGATGGAGTCAGTACCAGAGGAGAGAGGGAGAGTGGGTGGAGTCAGTACCAGGGAAGGGAGGGAAAGTAGGTGGAGTCAATACCAAGGAAGGGAGGGAGAGTGGGTGGAGTCAGTACCAGAGGAGAGAGGGAGAGTGGGTGGAGTCAGTACCAGAGGAGAGAGGGAGAGTGGGTGGAGTCAGTACCAGAGGAGAGAGGGAGAGTGGGTGGAGTCAGTACCAGAGGAGAGAGGGAGAGTGGGTGGAGTCAGTACCAGAGGAGAGAGGGAGAGTGGGTGGAGTCAGAAAGGAGAGTGGGTGGAGTCAGTACCAGAAAAGAGAGGGAGCGTGGGTGGAGTCAGAAAGGAGACTCACAATCTATGCACAAACTCACTCACCCACGCACTTACACATAGACATAAAATCACTCTATACAGACAAAGACTCACAGCCAATCACACACTGACATCATGTCTGTCTCAAGGGGCCAAGACGGGGTGCGTCCCAATAGTAGAAAAATGCAACCTTTCCTTCTCCACTACCACTCCTCTACTCCGTGCCCCGGAAACGGATCCTTATGTTTTAATGTAATGTTGCTGATTACATCTTAATTACGTATGAATGGTTACATATTAATTAATGTCTCGACGCAAACCGCAATGTCAGGTACATGTATACTGAACATGCAAATAATTTTACATTTTTGCATACTTCCGGGTAGTAGGGGAGGAGTGGTAGTGGGGGAGTGGGGGAGTGGGGAGTGGCGGTGGGGAGTGAAAAATATTGGGACGCACCCTGGGCTTCCATTTTGAAAGCTCACTTTCTGGTTGGGCTGGGAGCGGCAATTGTGCCATTGCTCATTATTGCGCCACTGGAGTCTTTCACCATGTAAGTCAATGGAAGCAATGTGGTCAAAATACAATGTTTAGAGCAGCTTTTCTAAAGTGGGGTAGCGTTCGGGGTAAAGTGGGGTACAGTGTGATATCTGGGACTCCATGTTGTTTTTTACAGATGTGGATGAATGCAGCTCAAACACCACCTGCGGCTCAAACACCATCTGCACAAACACCATGGGCAGCTACAACTGCCAGTGTACCCAGGGCTTCCTTCCCACAACCGTGGGAGAAGGGAGTCAGTACCAGAGGAGAGAGGGAGAGTGGGTGGAGTCAGAACCAGAGGAGAGAGGGAGAGTGGGTGGAGTCAGTACCAGAGAAGAGAGGGAGAGTGGGTGGAGTCAGTACCAGAGGAGAGAGGGAGAGTGGGTGGAGTCAGTACCAGAGGAGAGAGGGAGAGTGGGTGGAGTCAGTACCAGAGGAGAGAGGGAGATTGGGTGGAGTCAGTACCAGAGGAGAGAGGGAGAGTGGGTGGAGTCAGTACCAGAGGAGAGAGAGAGATGGGGAGGACTCATTACCAGAGGAGAGAGGGATTGGGTGGAGTCAGTACCAGAGGAGAGAGGGAGAGTGGGTGGAGTCAGTACCAGAGAAGAGAGACCAGGAGAGAGGGAGAGTGGGTGGAGTTAGTACAGAGGAGAGAGGGAGAGTGGGTGGAGTCAGAAAGGAGAGTGGGTGGAGTCAGTACCAGAGAAGAGAGGGAGAGTGGGTGGAGTCAGAAAGGAGAGTGGGTGGAGTCAGTACCAGAGGAGAGAGGGAGAGTGGGTGGAGTCAGAAAGGAGAGAGGGTGGAGTCAGTACCAGAGAAGTGAGGGAGAGTGGGTGGAGTCAGAAAGGAGAGTGGGAGGAGTCAGAACCAGAGGAGAGAGGGAGAGTGGGTGGAGTCAGTACCAGAGAAGAGAGGGAGAGTGGATGGAGTCACTACCAGAGAAGAGAGGGAGATTGGGTGGAGTCAGTACCAGAGGAGAGAGGGAGAGTGGGTGGAGTCAGTACCAGAGGAGAGAGGGAGATTGGGTGGAGTCAGTACCAGAGGAGAGAGGGAGAGTGGGTGGAGTCAGTACCAGAGGAGAGAGGGAGATTGGGTGGAGTCAGTACCAGAGGAGAGAGGAGATTGGATGGAGTCAGTACCAGAGGAGAGAGGGAGAGTGGGTGGAGTCAGTACCAGGGAAGGGAGGGAAAGTAGGTGGAGTCAATACCAAGGAAGGGAGGGAGAGTGGGTGGAGTCAGTACCAGAGGAGAGAGGGAGAGTGGGTGGAGTCAGTACCAGAGGAGAGAGGGAGAGTGGGTGGAGTCAGTACCAGAGGAGAGAGGGAGAGTGGGTGGAGTCAGTACCAGAGGAGAGAGGGAGAGTGGGTGGAGTCAGTACCAGAGGAGAGAAGGAGAGTGGGTGGAGTCAGTAAGGAGAGAGGGTGGAGTCAGTACCAGAGAAGTGAGGGAGAGTGGGTGGAGTCAGAAAGGAGAGTGGGTGGAGTCAGTACCAGAGAAGAGAGGGAGAGTGGATGGAGTCAGAAAGGAGAGAGGGTGGAGTCAGTACCAGAGAAGTGAGGGAGAGTGGGTGGAGTCAGAAAGGAGACTGGGTGGAGTCAGAACCAGAGGAGAGAGGGAGAGTGGGTGGAGTCAGTACCAGAGAAGAGAGGGAGAGTGGATGGAGTCACTACCAGAGAAGAGAGGGAGATTGGGTGGAGTCAGTACCAGAGGAGAGAGGGAGAGTGGGTGGAGTCAGAAAGGAGAGTGGGTGGAGTCAGTACCAGAGAAGTGAGGGAGAGTGGGTGGAGTCAGAAAGGAGAGTGGGTGGAGTCAGAACCAGAGGAGAGAGGGAGAGTGGGTGGAGTCAGTACCAGAGGAGAGAGGGAGAGTGGGTGGAGTCAGTACCAGAGGAGAGAGGGAGAGTGGGTGGAGTCAGTACCAGAGGAGAGAGGGAGAGTGGGTGGAGTCAGTACCAGAGGAGAGAGGGAGAGTGGGTGGAGTCAGTACCAGAGGAGAGAGGGAGAGTGGGTGGAGTCAGAAAGGAGAGTGGGTGGAGTCAGTACCAGAGAAGAGAGGGAGAGTGGGTGGAGTCAGAAAGGAGACTCACAATCTATACACAAACTCACTCACCCACGCACTTAAACATAGACATAAAATCACTCTATCCAGACAAAGACTCACAGCCAATCACACACTGACATCATGTCTGTCTCAAGGGGCCAAGACTGGGGGTGCATCCCAATAGTAGAAAAATGCAACCTTTCCTTCTCCACTACCACTCCTCTACTCCGTGCCCCGGAAACGGATCCTTATGTTTTAATGTAATGTTGCTGATTACATCTTAATTACGTATTCATGGTTACATATTAATTAATGTCTCGACGCAAGCCGCAATGTCAGGTACATTGTATACTGAACATGCAAATAATTTTACATTTTTGCATACTTCCGGGTAGTAGAGGAGTGGTAGTGGGGGAGTGGAGGTGGGGAGTTGGGGAGTGAAAAATATTGGGACGCACCCTGGGCTTCCATTTTGAAAGCTCACTTTCTGGTTGGGCTGGGAGCGGCAATTGTGCCATTGCTCATTCGCGCCACTGGAGTCTTTCACCATGTAAGTCAATGGCAGCAATGTGGTCAAAATACAATGTTTAGAGCAGCTTTTCTAAAGTGGGGTAGCGTTTGGGCTAAAGTGGGGTACAGTGTGATATCTGGGACTCCATGTTGTTTTTTACAGATGTGGATGAATGCAAGCTTCCTAATGACATCTGCGGCTCAAACACCAACTGCACAAACACCATGGGCAGCTACAACTGCCAGTGTACCCAGGGCTTCCTTCCCACACCTAAACTACCATGGGAGAAGAACGTCACTACCTGTAAAGGTGAGTGGGTGGAGTCAGTACCAGAGAAGAAAGGGAGAGTGGGTGGAGTCAGAACCAGAGGAGAGAGGGAGAGTGGGTGGAGTCAGTACCAGAGAAGAGAGGGAGAGTGGATGGAGTCACTACCAGAGAAGAGAGGGAGATTGGGTGGAGTCAGTACCAGAGGAGAGAGGGAGAGTGGGTGGAGTCAGTACCAGAGGAGAGAGGGAGATTGGGTGGAGTCAGTACCAGAGGAGAGAGGGAGAGTGGGTGGAGTCAGTACCAGAGGAGAGAGGGAGATTGGGTGGAGTCAGTACCAGAGGAGAGAGGTGATTGGGTGGAGTCAGAACCAGAGGAGAGAGGGAGAGTGGGTGGAGTCAGTACCAGAGAAGAGAGGGAGAGTGGGTGGAGTCAGTACCAGAGGAGAGAGGGAGAGTGGGTGGAGTTAGTACCAGAGGAGAGAGGGAGAGTGGGTGGAGTCAGAAAGGAGAGTGGGTGGAGTCAGTACCAGAGAAGAGAGGGAGAGTGGGTGGAGTCAGAAAGGAGAGTGGGTGGAGTCAGTACCAGAGGAGAGAGGGAGAGTGGGTGGAGTCAGAAAGGAGAGTGGGTGGAGTCAGTACCAGAGAAGTGAGGGAGAGTGGGTGGAGTCAGAAAGGAGAGTGGGTGGAGTCAGAACCAGAGGAGAGAGGGAGAGTGGGTGGAGTCAGTACCAGAGAAGAGAGGGAGAGTGGATGGAGTCACTACCAGAGAAGAGAGGGAGATTGGGTGGAGTCAGTACCAGAGGAGAGAGGGAGAGTGGGTGGAGTCAGTACCAGAGGAGAGAGGGAGATTGGGTGGAGTCAGTACCAGAGGAGAGAGGGAGAGTGGGTGGAGTCAGTACCAGAGGAGAGAGGGAGATTGGGTGGAGTCAGTACCAGAGGAGAGAGGAGATTGGATGGAGTCAGTACCAGAGGAGAGAGGGAGAGTGGGTGGAGTCAGTACCAGGGAAGGGAGGGAAAGTAGGTGGAGTCAATACCAAGGAAGGGAGGGAGAGTGGGTGGAGTCAGTACCAGAGGAGAGAGGGAGAGTGGGTGGAGTCAGTACCAGAGGAGAGAGGGAGAGTGGGTGGAGTCAGTACCAGAGGAGAGAGGGAGAGTGGGTGGAGTCAGTACCAGAGGAGAGAGGGAGAGTGGGTGGAGTCAGTACCAGAGGAGAGAGGGAGAGTGGGTGGAGTCAGAAAGGAGAGTGGGTGGAGTCAGTACCAGAAAAGAGAGGGAGCGTGGGTGGAGTCAGAAAGGAGACTCACAATCTATGCACAAACTCACTCACCCACGCACTTACACATAGACATAAAATCACTCTATACAGACAAAGACTCACAGCCAATCACACACTGACATCATGTCTGTCTCAAGGGGCCAAGACGGGGTGCGTCCCAATAGTAGAAAAATGCAACCTTTCCTTCTCCACTACCACTCCTCTACTCCGTGCCCCGGAAACGGATCCTTATGTTTTAATGTAATGTTGCTGATTACATCTTAATTACGTATGAATGGTTACATATTAATTAATGTCTCGACGCAAACCGCAATGTCAGGTATATGTATACTGAACATGCAAATAATTTTACATTTTTGCATACTTCCGGGTAGTAGAGGAGTGGTAGTGGGGGAGTGGAGGTGGGGCGGTGGGGAGTGAAAAATATTGGGACGCACCCTGGGCTTCCATTTTGAAAGCTCACTTTCTGGTTGGGCTGGGAGCGGCAATTGTGCCATTGCTCATTAGCGCCACTGGAGTCTTTCACCATGTAAGTCAATGGAAGCAATGTGGTCAAAATACAATGTTTAGAGCAGCTTTTCTAAAGTGGGGTAGCGTTCGGGGTAAAGTGGGGTACAGTGTGATATCTGGGACTCCATGTTGTTTTTTACAGATGTGGATGAATGCAGCTCAAACACCACCTGCGGCTCAAACACCATCTGCACAAACACCATGGGCAGCTACAACTGCCAGTGTACCCAGGGCTTCCTTCCCACACCTAAACTACCGTGGGAGAAGAACGTCACTACCTGTAAAGGTGAGTGGGTGGAGTCAGTACCAGAGAAGAAAGGGAGAGTGGGTGGAGTCAGAACCAGAGGAGAGAGGGAGAGTGGGTGGAGTCAGTACCAGAGAAGAGAGGGAGAGTGGATGGAGTCACTACCAGAGAAGAGAGGGAGATTGGGTGGAGTCAGTACCAGAGGAGAGAGGGAGAGTGGGTGGAGTCAGTACCAGAGGAGAGAGGGAGATTGGGTGGAGTCAGTACCAGAGGAGAGAGGGAGAGTGGGTGGAGTCAGTACCAGAGGAGAGAGGGAGATTGGGTGGAGTCAGTACCAGAGGAGAGAGGTGATTGGGTGGAGTCAGAACCAGAGGAGAGAGGGAGAGTGGGTGGAGTCAGTACCAGAGAAGAGAGGGAGAGTGGGTGGAGTCAGTACCAGAGGAGAGAGGGAGAGTGGGTGGAGTTAGTACCAGAGGAGAGAGGGAGAGTGGGTGGAGTCAGAAAGGAGAGTGGGTGGAGTCAGTACCAGAGAAGAGAGGGAGAGTGGGTGGAGTCAGAAAGGAGAGTGGGTGGAGTCAGTACCAGAGGAGAGAGGGAGAGTGGGTGGAGTCAGAAAGGAGAGAGGGTGGAGTCAGTACCAGAGAAGTGAGGGAGAGTGGGTGGAGTCAGAAAGGAGAGTGGGAGGAGTCAGAACCAGAGGAGAGAGGGAGAGTGGGTGGAGTCAGTACCAGAGAAGAGAGGGAGAGTGGATGGAGTCACTACCAGAGAAGAGAGGGAGATTGGGTGGAGTCAGTACCAGAGGAGAGAGGGAGAGTGGGTGGAGTCAGTACCAGAGGAGAGAGGGAGATTGGGTGGAGTCAGTACCAGAGGAGAGAGGGAGAGTGGGTGGAGTCAGTACCAGAGGAGAGAGGGAGATTGGGTGGAGTCAGTACCAGAGGAGAGAGGAGATTGGATGGAGTCAGTACCAGAGGAGAGAGGGAGAGTGGGTGGAGTCAGTACCAGGGAAGGGAGGGAAAGTAGGTGGAGTCAATACCAAGGAAGGGAGGGAGAGTGGGTGGAGTCAGTACCAGAGGAGAGAGAGAGTGGGTGGAGTCAGTACCAGAGGAGAGAGGGAGAGTGGGTGGAGTCAGTACCAGAGGAGAGAGGGAGAGTGGGTGGAGTCAGTACCAGAGGAGAGAGGGAGAGTGGGTGGAGTCAGTACCAGAGGAGAGAGGGAGAGTGGGTGGAGTCAGTAAGGAGAGAGGGTGGAGTCAGTACCAGATAAGTGAGGGAGAGTGGGTGGAGTCAGAAAGGAGAGTGGGTGGAGTCAGTACCAGAGAAGAGAGGGAGAGTGGATGGAGTCAGAAAGGAGAGAGGGTGGAGTCAGTACCAGAGAAGTGAGGGAGAGTGGGTGGAGTCAGAAAGGAGACTGGGTGGAGTCAGAACCAGAGGAGAGAGGGAGAGTGGGTGGAGTCAGTACCAGAGAAGAGAGGGAGAGTGGATGGAGTCACTACCAGAGAAGAGAGGGAGATTGGGTGGAGTCAGTACCAGAGGAGAGAGGGAGAGTGGGTGGAGTCAGAAAGGAGAGTGGGTGGAGTCAGTACCAGAGAAGTGAGGGAGAGTGGGTGGAGTCAGAAAGGAGAGTGGGTGGAGTCAGAACCAGAGGAGAGAGGGAGAGTGGGTGGAGTCAGTACCAGAGGAGAGAGGGAGAGTGGGTGGAGTCAGTACCAGAGGAGAGAGGGAGAGTGGGTGGAGTCAGTACCAGAGGAGAGAGGGAGAGTGGGTGGAGTCAGTACCAGAGGAGAGAGGGAGAGTGGGTGGAGTCAGTACCAGAGGAGAGAGGGAGAGTGGGTGGAGTCAGAAAGGAGAGTGGGTGGAGTCAGTACCAGAAAAGAGAGGGAGCGTGGGTGGAGTCAGAAAGGAGACTCACAATCTATACACAAACTCACTCACCCACGCACTTACACATAGACATAAAATCACTCTATACAGACAAAGACTCACAGCCAATCACACACTGACATCATGTCTGTCTCAAGGGGCCAAGACGGGGTGCGTCCCAACAGTAGAAAAATGCAACCTTTCCTTCTCCACTACCACTCCTCTACTCCGTGCCCCGGAAACAGATCCTTATGTTTTAATGTAATGTTGCTGATTACATCTTAATTACGTATTAATGGTTACATTTTAATTAATGTCTCGACGCAAACCGCAATGTCAGGTACATTGTATACTGAACATGCAAATAATTTTACATTTTTGCATACTTCCGGGTAGTAGAGGAGTGGTAGTGGGGGAGTGGAGGTGGGGAGTTTGGGAGTGAAAAATATTGGGACGCACCCTGGGCTTCCATTTTGAAAGCTCACTTTCTGGTTGGGCTGGGAGCGGCAATTGTGCCATTGCTCATTAGCGCCACTGGAGTCTTTCACCATGTAAGTCAATGGCAGCAATGTGGTCAAAATACAATGTTGAGAGCAGCTTTTCTAAAGTGGGGTAGCGTTTGGGGTAAAGTGGGGTACAGTGTGATATCTGGGACTCCATGTTGTTTTTTACAGATGTGGATGAATGCAGCTCAAACACCACCTGCGGCTCAAACACCATCTGCACAAACACCATGGGCAGCTACAACTGCCAGTGTGCCCAGGGCTTCCTTCCCACACCTAAACGACAGTGGGAGAAGAACGTCACTACCTGTAAAGGTGAGTGGCTGGAGTCAGTACCAGAGAAGAAAGGGAGAGTGGGTGGAGTCAGAACCAGAGGAGAGAGGGAGAGTGGGTGGAGTCAGTACCAGAGAAGAGAGGGAGAGTGGATGGAGTCACTACCAGAGAAGAGAGGGAGATTGGGTGGAGTCAGTACCAGAGGAGAGAGGGAGAGTGGGTGGAGTCAGTACCAGAGGAGAGAGGGAGAGTGGGTGGAGTCAGAAAGGAGAGTGGGTGGAGTCAGTACCAGAAAAGAGAGGGAGAGTGGGTGGAGTCAGAAAGGAGACTCACAATCTATACACAAACTCACTCACCCACGCACTTACACATAGACATAAAATCACTCTATACAGACAAAGACTCACAGCCAATCACACACTGACATCATGTCTGTCTCAAGGGGCCAAGACGGGGTGCGTCCCAACAGTAGAAAAATGCAACCTTTCCTTCTCCACTACCACTCCTCTACTCCGTGCCCCGGAAACAGATCCTTATGTTTTAATGTAATGTTGCTGATTACATCTTAATTACGTATTAATGGTTACATTTTAATTAATGTCTCGACGCAAACCGCAATGTCAGGTACATTGTATACTGAACATGCAAATAATTTTACATTTTTGCATACTTCCGGGTAGTAGAGGAGTGGTAGTGGGGGAGTGGAGGTGGGGAGTTTGGGAGTGAAAAATATTGGGACGCACCCTGGGCTTCCATTTTGAAAGCTCACTTTCTGGTTGGGCTGGGAGCGGCAATTGTGCCATTGCTCATTAGCGCCACTGGAGTCTTTCACCATGTAAGTCAATGGCAGCAATGTGGTCAAAATACAATGTTGAGAGCAGCTTTTCTAAAGTGGGGTAGCGTTTGGGGTAAAGTGGGGTACAGTGTGATATCTGGGACTCCATGTTGTTTTTTACAGATGTGGATGAATGCAGCTCAAACACCACCTGCGGCTCAAACACCATCTGCACAAACACCATGGGCAGCTACAACTGCCAGTGTGCCCAGGGCTTCCTTCCCACACCTAAACGACAGTGGGAGAAGAACGTCACTACCTGTAAAGGTGAGTGGCTGGAGTCAGTACCAGAGAAGAAAGGGAGAGTGGGTGGAGTCAGAACCAGAGGAGAGAGGGAGAGTGGGTGGAGTCAGTACCAGAGAAGAGAGGGAGAGTGGATGGAGTCACTACCAGAGAAGAGAGGGAGATTGGGTGGAGTCAGTACCAGAGGAGAGAGGGAGAGTGGGTGGAGTCAGTACCAGAGGAGAGAGGGAGAGTGGGTGGAGTCAGAAAGGAGAGTGGGTGGAGTCAGTACCAGAAAAGAGAGGGAGAGTGGGTGGAGTCAGAAAGGAGACTCACAATCTATACACAAACTCACTCACCCACGCACTTACACATAGACATAAAATCACTCTATACAGACAAAGACTCACAGCCAATCACACACTGACATCATGTCTGTCTCAAGGGGCCAAGACTGGGGGTGCGTCCCAACAGTAGAAAAATGCAACCTTTCCTTCTCCACTACCACTCCTCTACTCCGTGCCCCGGAAACAGATCCTTATGTTTTAATGTAATGTTGCTGATTACATCTTAATTACGTATTAATGGTTACATTTTAATTAATGTCTCGACGCAAACCGCAATGTCAGGTACATTGTATACTGAACATGCAAATAATTTTACATTTTTGCATACTTCCGGGTAGTAGAGGAGTGGTAGTGGGGGAGTGGAGGTGGGGAGTTTGGGAGTGAAAAATATTGGGACGCACCCTGGGCTTCCATTTTGAAAGCTCACTTTCTGGTTGGGCTGGGAGCGGCAATTGTGCCATTGCTCATTAGCGCCACTGGAGTCTTTCACCATGTAAGTCAATGGCAGCAATGTGGTCAAAATACAATGTTGAGAGCAGCTTTTCTAAAGTGGGGTAGCGTTTGGGGTAAAGTGGGGTACAGTGTGATATCTGGGACTCCATGTTGTTTTTTACAGATGTGGATGAATGCAGCTCAAACACCACCTGCGGCTCAAACACCATCTGCACAAACACCATGGGCAGCTACAACTGCCAGTGTGCCCAGGGCTTCCTTCCCACACCTAAACGACAGTGGGAGAAGAACGTCACTACCTGTAAAGGTGAGTGGCTGGAATCAGTACCAGAGAAGAAAGGGAGAGTGGGTGGAGTCAGAACCAGAGGAGAGAGGGAGAGTGGGTGGAGTCAGTACCAGAGAAGAGAGGGAGAGTGGATGGAGTCACTACCAGAGAAGAGAGGGAGATTGGGTGGAGTCAGTACCAGAGGAGAGAGGGAGAGTGGGTGGAGTCAGTACCAGAGGAGAGAGGGAGATTGGGTGGAGTCAGTACCAGAGGAGAGAGGTGATTGGGTGGAGTCAGAACCAGAGGAGAGAGGGAGAGTGGGTGGAGTCAGTACCAGAGAAGAGAGGGAGAGTGGGTGGCGTCAGTACCAGAAGAGAGGGAGAGTGGGTGGAGTCAGTACCAGAGGAGAGAGGGAGAGTGGGTGGAGTCAGTACCAGAGGAGAGAGGGAGAGTGGGTGGAATCAGAAAGGGGAGTGGGTGGAGTCAGTACCAGAGAAGAGAGGGAGAGTGGGTGGAGTCAGAAAGGAGAGTGGGTGGAGTCAGTTCCAGAGAAGAGAGGGAGAGTGGGTGGAGTCAGAAAGGAGACTCACAATCTATACACAAACTCACTCACCCACGCACTTACACATAGACATAAAATCACTCGATACAGACAAAGACTCACAGCCAATCACACACTGACATCATGTCTGTCTCAAGGGGCCAAGACTGGGGGTGCGTCCCAATAGTAGAAAAATGCAACCTTTCCTTCTCCACTACCACTCCTCTACTCCGTGCCCCGGAAACGGATCCTTATGTTTTAATGTAATGTTGCTGATTACATCTTAATTACGTATTCATGGTTACATATTAATTAATGTCTCGACACAAGCCGCAATGTCAGGTACATTGTATACTGAACATACAAATAATTTTACATTTTTGCATACTTCCGGGTAGTAGGGGAGTGGTAGTGGGGGAGTGGAGGTGGGGAGTTGGGGAGTGAAAAATATTGGGACGCACCCTGGGCTTCCATTTTGAAAGCTCACTTTCTGGTTGGGCTGGGAGCGGCAATTGTGCCATTGCTCATTTGCGCCACTGGAGTCTTTCACCATGTAAGTCAATGGCAGCAATGTGGTCAAAATACAATGTTTAGAGCAGCTTTTCTAAAGTGGGGTAGCGTTTGGGCTAAAGTGGGGTACAGTGTGATATCTGGGACTCCATGTTGTTTTTTACAGATGTGGATGAATGCAGCTCAAACACCACCTGCGGCTCAAACACCATCTGCACAAACACCATGGGCAGCTACAACTGCCAGTGTACCCAGGGCTTCCTTCCCACACCTAAACTACCGTGGGAGAAGAACGTCACTACCTGTAAAGGTGAGTTGTATTATACCTAACCATCTACTACCTTTCTATATTTATTCTACATAACCCTATTATATATTTATCTATTATTCTCCATACCCATCTCCTATATTCGATTATTCATTCTACACACCCCTCTCATCTCTTGCTCAATTTATTCTACCACCCACTCTTCATCTCTTATCTCTATTTTTCTACCTAACCCTTTCTTCTCTCTTTATAAATTTATTAATTCCTAACCCTCTTAATCTCTTTATATATTTATTCATACCTACCCCTCTTCTCTCTTATCTATGTATTATACATATACCCTCTTATCTCTTTTCAATTTTTCTATCATCCCACTCTTCTATATTTCTCTATTTATTAGCCTACCCCTCTCCTCTCTTTCTCTATTTATTCACCCTACACCCTCTTCTCTCTTTAATCTATTTATTCTAATACCCATCTTATCTCTTTTCTATTTATTCAATCCTACCTCCATTTTTTTTTATTATACCTACCCATATACTCTATTTCATCTATTTATTACTACCTTCCATTATCTTATTTATTACATCATACCTCTTCTTATATGATCTCATATTTATTTCTACTCCTTCTATCTTTATTCCTACCCTCACCCCCTATCCTATATCTTCTATTTATTCTTCCTCCCTTCTTATTTTTATACTCCCATATTAATCTCGTTCTCTATTATTCTACCTACCCCTCTCCTCTCTTTCTCTATTCATTCTACAACCCTCTCCTCTCTTCTCATTATTTCTACCTACCCCTCTTCTTCTCTTTTCTCTATTTATTCT
>JAKUDI010000726.1:0-51490 GCA_022702515.1 Ilyophis sp. 1 JC-2022 | reverse complement strand
TTTCAACATTTTGTTCATTGATAACAGTAGGCTTTGTGACTTGAGGCTCTTTTCTCAAATCGATGATCATGTCTTTGGTTTTAGAAAGAGCAGTCACACCACTTAACAAAATCTTGCACTCCAAGCCCATGTTCAGTGTCCCCGTCATGGAGGAGACTCAAAATGACTGAGTCATCAGCAAACATTATGATGTGTCTATCATCATACTGACTCCTGCCATCATCTGTGTAAAGAATGTACGGAATAGGGGATAATAGACATCCCTGAGGGGACCCAGTAGAGGAGCAGAGTTTCTCTCACATACAACCATTGACCTTCATATTTTGACCTCTGTTTGTCAAAAAATCCCAAATCCAACCAACAATGTTAAAATCCAGTTTAAAATGTGTTAAAAGCCTTTCTGCTCAAATATGTGGTTGAATAGTGTTAAAAGCGGAGGAGAAGTCAACAAATAAAAGCCTAGCGTGTGTCTTGGGGCCTTCCAAGTGTGTGTATAAAAGGTTAAGGGTGAGTGTAGCATCATCAACTCCTCTTTTGGCCCTATAGGCAAATTGCATGGGATCCAGTAAGTGATCAAGAGTATGTTTTTTCACAAACTTCTCAAATTACTTAATTACTAAAGAGGTGAGCACCACTGGCCTGAAGTCATTGAGGCCCTTGGGTGGTGTTTTTTGTTTTGTTTTGCTACTGGGACAATAATAGCCTGTTTCCACAGTTTGGGCACTTTCTCCAGGTTCAAAGACCATTTAAAAATGTAGTGAAAAATACCAAAGAGTTGTTCAGCACAAAAGACCTGCCCACTAAGGCAATCAGTTCCAGGACTTTTTCTAACTTTTGTTCGTTTGAAAATGTTTCCAACACTCTCAGCACTAAACTGAATCTGAGTAGTAGCAGTGACCCTCTTTTGGGTCTCCCTGATCTCAGCACTAAACTCAATCTGAGTAGTAGCAGTGACCCTCTTGAGTCTCCCAGATCTCAGCACTAAAGTCGCGGTTATCAAACCGTAGAGAAAAAACATTTATTCCATCTGCCAACTCTTTATTTGTTTTAAAACCGGATGGATTTGGATTTGTTCCCTTTGTCCTGCAACCCAACCATGGTTTTCATTCCATTCCAGGCTCATCTCAGATTATTTGAACCAAGCTCACCCTCAATTTTCTCCTTGTACTTTAATTTGGCCTTTGCAATCTCTGACCTGACCTCACTTCTGGTTTCTCTAATTGCAACATAGTTACCTTGTTGGAAAGCGTCATGCTTTTTGGCCAATAAACCCTTCAATGACTTATTAACCCACGACTTATTATTAGGATACATTTTCAATGATTTGTAAGGAATCACAAGGTCCTCACAGAAACCACCTCTGTCTGTTCATCAATGTTGTCACACGAGTCCTGAAACACAGACCAGTTAGTGCAGTCAAAACAGCCCTTTAAGCGCTCAGTGCTGTCAACAGTCCACACTTTCACTTGACGCACATGCGCCTTCTCTCTCCTCAGAAGCAGTTAATTAACAGTCCCTTACCAGACCTATGAAATCAAAAGGCTTCGTGATACCGACACCTGGATGACTGGAAACGTTAAATTCCCTTAACCTGCTTTGCTCTGACAGCTTTCTGTAGTTCAGCTAGGCCTGTGTAAAAAATTAAAAAAGGTTTCTTCGCCATAACTTCTGGAGAGTTGCGTGTTGGTAGACCGATGTAGACAAGCTTCTTAGTAGGTTCATTAGACGCCAGCGTTGCTGTCTGTTTCGACTACAGGCATAGGCCATGCAAAAAGTTTTAAGATTTATAGCTACACCCCCGCAAAGCCTATGGCTAGGCTGACACCTGTCCATGTCGCTCAAGCTGTAAACCCCCCTCTCCCATGCGTGGCTTTTCCGACAATTGAAGACACTTTTAAAAGTAACTATGATTATACGTTATATGCTACATATAATAGAGCAACTCTGTTTAAATTGAGTTACAATTTTTACAAGCCAATCGATACCAAACATGTCTATTAGAACTATTGAAAAAATAATTGAATGTTATAAAAATAAATTAATTATAAAATGCCTCGGTGTAATTAGTTTTAATAGGACTTGTACGTTTAGCTACTTTGTTTTGGGAAAAAAGATTGTAGCAGTTTTTCTTTCGACGCTATTTTGTGTTGTTTGTATACTTATTTCTAGGCTTTAAAAAACCGCCTTAAACTAAATGCGATATTCAAAATGGCTTCAAACCCCCGCTGTTATGTTTCAGCTGTTTGGCTTCACTCAGACTTCAAACCCAAAGCAGCTCCTACTCACGGCTGTTAAAAGCTATCATGTACTTCTTGACCCCTGTTGAACCACATATTGACACAAACTTTACGAGATTTTCACTATCATTGGTCCCTGTAAACGTCCGTCAAATTTCATGTAACAGGAAGTTCTTATGTTGGGGGGCGTATACCTGTTTGATATACCCAAAAAAACCTTCTCTGAACCATTTGGTTATGCCTAGCCGCTAGCTGCCGACGTGCTGTGAAGTTATCGCTCTATCTTCTAGCGTATCCACAGAAACCCAGGACACCTATAAAATGACTAAGTGTTTTTTCGTTTTTCGTTTTAATTCTTTAAAACGTAACATATTCTTTTATTTAAATTATTTCTTCATAGTCTTTCTTTCTAATTCTTCTAGGCATTCTTTTAAACTCTCTGTCTTGCATTTTTTACCTATTCAGTTTGTCTATTTTGCAGAGTATCGGGTATTCACGGGACCCGAAAAAGTTTCTAAGTCCCCTGTCTACTGTCTCTATGTAGCCATTCACGGGGTCTCCTCTCGGCTATTTTTCACGTTTTAACAACCTGCTTGAATTATTCTATTCTTTTTAACACTCTTGCATTTTTTACCTATTCAGTTTGGCTATTTTTGCACCGTATCGCGAATTCACGTAAATCTTCTATGTTCATTGGCTATGTATTCAGTTCGCCTTTCAACGCTAAGTTTCTTTTTCCTTCTAGGCTTCTAACACGTCTTTACAATGTTTCGGTATAATGCTTTTTCGATATAGTCCTCGGCTATTTTTCACGTTTTAACAACCTGCTTGAATTATTTTATTCTTTTTAACAAGCTGTCGCTTTTTCACAATGTTTTTCTAATAAAAAAAGTACAACACAATAAATTGCCAATATGTTCCCCCAAGCACCAAGGTCCTCCATAAAAACAATTTACAACAATTCCCAATAAAATGACATCACCAAACCCTTGAAACGAAAACCCCACACACCCCCACCCCGAATGATAATACATAATCTTAAATTTTTTATTTTTTTATTTTTATGCATAATTATACTTTTTCATAAACTCATTAATATTAATAAAATTGACCTTTTGACACCATCAATCACTTTTGACATTTACCGAATGCTATATACTACTATTGTATACTTTACTCGTGTTTTTAAATAACTGCAGGTAGTCTATAATGCTACGCAATTGTATCTACATGGGGTGCAAGAACTAAGAGCGTCATCGGTTAGCTAACTTACCCTATAGCTTCCATACTTTTCCATTAATAAACCCAGACCAATTACGCTTATGGTTAGGCTAGTATCATTACAGATGGAAAACACACCTCCAGAACCTATAAGGCTTTGCAGTAACTTAGTCACTTCAGTGAGGAAACTCTTACCAAGGAGGAAAACCATGAGAGAAAAACCTCATCTGAAACCCAACGAGCCCCACACTTTATATCAGCATCTAGAGAGCCGCCCCACACCTTATATCAGCATCCAAAGAGCCGCCCCACACCTTATATCAGCATCCAAAGAGCCGTCCCACACCTTATATCAGCATCCAAAGAGCCGTCCCACACCTGATATCAGCATCCAAAGAGCCGTCCCGCACCTGATATCAACATCCAAAGAGCCGCCCCACACCTTATATCAGCATCCAAAGAGCCGTCCGACACCTTATATTAACATTCAAAGAGCCGCCTCACACTAAGGCAAGGAGTCCAAAGTCAGGAACCCTTAATGTCGTGGTGAGGTTTGAGGGAGAAAAGGGAGCAAAGAAAATTGACCCTCTAAAACTCACGTCTAATCAGAACACAAGTAGGTGATGTTAAGTATGTGAAAGTGCTAGGGGATGGTAACTTGCTAATTGGATGTGAAACAGAGAAACAAGTAGAAAAAGCAATAAAACTACTGAGTGTATGAAAAATCAGTCGCAAAAACAGTGAAAGTTGGAGTGCCGAGATTCAATAGGTGTAAAGTGTTACGCTCTCCGTTCTCTCTCAGTCCCCATCCCTGTTTGTGCTCCGTATTTTCCTCTTTTCTTCACATCTCTTGTCATGTTTTACGTTTCCCTGTCTGTCTTTCGTGTTGTGCTGGTTTGGCGTGGTTTTCCTTCTTGTTTGCCCATTTCGCCCTTGTTAATTCCCCAGCCAATTACATTCCTTCCATTCCTAAGTCTTGTCTTGTCTTGCTGAATTAATGCTTAATTTAGCTTTTCTATTTGTACCCGTCAGCCTGCAGCTTCCTGCCTGTTCCAAGCCACGCATGAATATGGAGAGTGTGGTTCAGGGATAAAACCGAAATGCTGTACCTGTGGAGGTGAACATAGAGTAGCGTACTGGGGATGTGAAGCTGCAGTACAGAAGATTAGAACAAAAAAGAAGGTATCTTATGCGGAGGCAGTTAAGATGGCTGGACACGAGAAACCGAGTAACAACCAGGGGGGAGGGAAAGATCAAATGGCTGCAAGTATAATGCAAGATTACAAGGTTACATTCTCGTGAGGGGATGGGACCCAAATGCAAGACTCAGACAGCTCAAGGGAAAACTCCACCAGGGAGTACATTTAATGGGACACAGGCAGGGGCAAAACAGAAACAGGCATGACACTCAGATAAAAACTATCTTAAAAGGTAAAAACACAAGTAAAAAAACAAATTGACAAACACTTATGTGAACTATTTACATTTTATTAAGCATTTTCTCAAATACGTCCAGTAACCTGTTTGAGCTTTCGAGTGTGGCCTTGAATCGCTCCTCTTCTCTGGCAGCATTTTCCTTCAGGAACCGCAGAACGGCTCCCTCGCCGGTCCTTCTTTTGGGGGGTGGAGGACAGGCAAAGGTGGATGGCCCATCATCATCCTCCAGTGGGAGGCTACTTTAGCCAGGCTGTGCATCCTCTTCCTCTTCCTCCACACATACCTGGCTCCACATGTGCCAGGTTTTCTGCATGAGTCCATCAAGACAGGAGGATCAATAGATGGCCTCCCCCCCGATGGCCTCATGCATTGCAGTAAACCATGACCTGCTGTGGCCTCTCCCCTTTCTGTCCCTGTAGCAGACCATCTGAGTGCCTACAAGGAAAGATGCATGGGTGAAGGTGAGCCGTGAGCCTATTGCACAGGCATAATTTTGTTTCACTATGCAAGAGAAACTACAAATTTGCAAAGAAAAAACATCAAATTGAACCTCACCTTATATTTTCGCTTGAGGTTGTCCCATTTCTTTGAAATTTGGGTGGGGCTCACCTGGCCCTGTAGGCCCATCTGCTGAAGAATTTCACTGAGGAAAACAACACATGTTACCATACCCAAGTGCCCTACAACAATTACTACCATGCCATAACATGTTCATGTGTTATCCATTTACAGGGGCAGGCATGCCTCTTGCTATCACACTTACATTAGGGATATCAGAAGTTATCATTTGCATACAATTGACTATGAATCACGGTGCAGAGGAGTGATTCCGTCAACATTAGCCTATGACATGTAGGAAGAAGGTTGCAAGTGAAGCATCAGTGCCCTGTAAATAAAAACTAACCCCACCCTCTGAGATGGGTGCCTGAGGGTTGGACCCGAAATGCATGACTCAGAAACAGTGGCTGAATGATAAAGTCCCGTCAGGGCTTTATTAAAGGAATGTCCAATGAGCATAGTCAAAAATCCAGCCAAAACCAATGTACAGTACCGAGAGAGAAGGCAGTCTCAGAATTGGTACACCATGCAATAGTCCAGTAACCAGAGTAGCTGTCAGCGGGGCAGAAGTACAGGCAGATGGTAGGCAGGCTTGGGGTCGAAGGCAAGGCAAGAGTCAAGACCGAAGTCCGCTCCGCAAGGCAAAAGTACAAAAGACAGCACGCAAAAACTTGTGGTACAGGCAGGCAGTGGTTAACAAAACAGAGGTCAATAACAATGGTCAATAACAGGCTTGGATCGTAAACAAAAAGGCAGGCTTGGAAAAACCGCTCAAAAGTGCACTGACAAACAGGAGGCAACAATTTCACAAAGACAAGACATGAACACTGAGCTTAAATGCAGGTGTAGACAGGAGCAGGCACTTAGCTTGAGGGCAGCATGCGAATGGAAATCTGGTGTGGAAGGCTGACAAGGTAACAAGATAATTAATACTTGTTAGTAATAAACCTATCCTGACCTAGCGTTAGTAAATTAGTAAATGCCATGCACGAGAAACGTAAGGTAAACATGAACACATGGTTAGAGAGTTAGTATTACCCAATCCTGATCTAACGTTAGTAGATTAGTAAACTAGACACGGGAGAATGAAACAATTAGGGAAGCGTGAGCGACAGCAAGAGAGATAGAGAAACAGCATGAACGCAAGGCTGCGGAAAAACACGGAAAGGTGTATGCTAAACAATGAACGGGAAACGTAACATGAATCAAATATAAAACGTGACATGACAAGACTAGAAAATAAATTGTAACAATAATCAAACATGAAACGTGACATGACATAAAAATTAAACGTAACAAGAATAAAACATAAAACGTGGCATGACTAGACTAAACACAATACGTGACATTAACAAGAAATCTAACTAAGACAAGAAAATAAAATAAAACGTGACATGAGAACTACAATCGTGACACCCTCAGTCTCACAATGTTCTTCACCTGACAAAACTAACTACAATGACAAAGCAATCATGGTTTTATTAAGAGCAACCTAATAAGTAAGTGGATGCCCACATGTAAGTCCTTATGGATATCTTACGGTGATTATAATACATGGGGAACACCAAGTCACATGCTATATAAGAGTATAGGCAAGCACATACAATATGGACAGTGACGTGGTCCTGCAAGAAAATAAGAAATTAACACTTTTTTTGGCTTATTGCCAAGGCTTCTGTATAACATCTTTTCGTTACATGTGACATCACGCATTATAGAATGTATAGAATTTTCATACCTCAGCCGAATGAGGCTGAGGGTGCTCTCATCTGTCCCTGTAAATGACACAACAAACCTGCAAGTAAAAGCCAGCTATTAATGTCTGTGTATAGCCCTAAATCACAACGGCATGTGTCAAGGGGCTTCATATTTCAGACATGACATATGTAAGTACATGATGCAAAATAGTAGGCTATCCTAATAAGCTATCCTAATATAAATTTCATCGGTCAAAGACAGCAAATGCAGAAACATAGACTAAATTACATTATTATTTCTCAGTCATACAAGTATGTATGAACGCAAGGCAGCTGCGTGTTCATGTTTCAGTTGTTGCACTGGAAAACGAGCTGTTACGATCCAGACGCAGAGACCCAATAGCAGACAAGGATTAAGCAAGAACGAGGTTTATTTCAAAAGTCCGAGGTCAAAAGCCAGGTGATCAGATATGGAGACAGTACAAAACAGAAGGCAATAGAGTTGTCAGGAGTCCAAAAATTGAAAAACCGGGGAAGCACAGGCAGGGGTACAAAAACGGCAGGCAAAGGCAAAGTCCAAAAACAAGCAAACAGTCGAAACCAAAAGGCAATAAGGCAATAAGGCAAACAAACAGAATCACTAGGCTAAATCGAGGTCGTACGAAAAGGGTGTCTCAGGTATATCAATAAATCACTGGCTTTGAAATCGCAGGCTCAGGAAATAAGGGTAACGTTCTGACAGGGAATAAACAGATATGTGGGTCTTATATACGAATAGGAAAGGGAGGGGTAACAAACTACGTGAGGTTAACACATTAGGTAAACAATGATACAATCACGAAAACATAACAAAAACACGGAAGGGACCCGGAAACATGCATAACAAACAACGGGCTCGAAGAGGAGCGGAGTGTGCTCAGTAATCACGAGAGGTGAAGTCTACGTACAAACAGCTGGCGCGAATTACAGAGATCGCGGAAAAACTGGTTAATCTGTTAGTATCTAACTATAAGACAGACAGTTAGTTGTTAGTATACATTTATGTTAATTGGTTAAGTGCACTTAACTAATAAATCACCGGAGTGATTGTTAGCGCGAGTTAGTAATCTATACAATTACACGTAAAGGAAATAAGGAAGTAGCAGAAACGAAACCCTCGGAAAAATCCCGAAGTCACCTAAACAGTGCATACACGAGACAGGGAAAACAAACACACGAACAGAGGGGAATGCAATGATGATGATAACAATAATAATACAAACAGACAGATATACAGAATATAACACGAGCAGCGACTGTAGAGCCTATTTCTCAGTTAACCTACTTGCTGGGATGCATTCAACAGTGTGGCTATTGCATAGTCTACATATATGGGGAAATTTTATACAGTTTTGAAAGTACATGGGTTCATTGAAGCTTGCATTTCCTATGCAGT
Source organism: Ilyophis sp. 1 JC-2022 (assembly GCA_022702515.1). NCBI lineage: Eukaryota > Metazoa > Chordata > Actinopteri > Anguilliformes > Synaphobranchidae > Ilyophis > Ilyophis sp. 1 JC-2022. Next base: position 42,905 of record JAKUDI010000726.1, on the reverse strand, counting down.
AACGTTAGCTAACAAACAACTATATGGGACAAAAAAACGTCCAAAATTTTACGCTTACACGCTGAACTATAATGTTTGTTGTCTTTTTTTTCATGAATAAACTTGCCTTTCGTTTGTCCGAAAGAACGAGTGACATTATAAATTGAAGCGCTTTATAAAATACATAGAAAGGAATGGTCCCGCCATGTTTTTAAACTGTGGCAGATGTTATGGATCAAACACGTCACGCGTTCCGAGTAAAGACTTCTGCAAAGGCTGCACTCGTGTTTCCTCACTGAAGGATTCCCCGGGAGCCTCCTCTTTCCCCACTCCTCGCTCCTCGGTGGAGCATTTAGCGGTTTGGAATGTCCTTAAAGATGGCGGACCTCGATCGATTTCCGGTCAGGCGAGGACCGAGGAGAGAAAGACGGCTAAAATAAGGGATTGGAATGCAGCCCCGGACTATGCTTTTAAGATGGAAGCTAGTATTCGTTGCATTTTTCGACTATTAGGATGCACCCCTGGTAAATCTCTCCTTCCAAATTTTCCTTGACCACCATGATGTTTTCTGGCAAGGTCAAGGAAAAATTGCAAGGAAAGGACAAAGGAGCTATGTTTTTACTATTCGAATGCAGCCTGTGTACTGGAAGGTCAGTTGTGAAAATATAGAAATGCAAATTAGTATCAGTAAAGCAGAGGTTAAATGTGCAATCTGGGAAAAAACGAACCAAATGTGGCAAGAAAGGTGGGACAAAGAGGGGAAAGGGAGGCATCTACAGGTGCAGCTCAAAAAATTAGAATATCTTGAAAAAGTTCAATTTTTTTTTGTCACTCATTTCAGAAAGTGAAACTCATATATTACATAGATTCATTACACATAGTGAAATATTTCAAGCCTTTATTTCTTGTAATTTTGATGATTATGGCTTACAGCTAATGAAAACCCAAATTCAGTGTCTCAAAAAATTAGAATATTGTGAAAAAGTTCAATATTGGAAACTCATGGTGTCACACTCTAATCAGCTAATTAACTCAAAACACATGCAAAGGTTTCCTGAACCTTTAAATGGTCTCTCAGTCTGGTTCAGTAGGCTACACAATCATGGTGAAGACTGCTGACTTGACAGATGTCCAGAAGACAGTCATTGACACCCTCTACAAGGAGGGTAAGCCACAAAAGGTCATTGCTAAAGAAGCTGGTTGTTCACAAAGTGCTGTATCCAAGCATATTCATAGAAAGTTCAGTGGAAGGAAAAGGTGTGGTAGGAAGAGGTGCACAAGCAACAGGGATAACCGCAGCCTTGAGAGGATTGTCAAGCAAAATTTAGGGGAGCTTCACAAGGAGTGGACTGAGGCTGGAGTCAGTGCATCAAGAGCCACCACGCACAGACAAATCCAGGACATGGGCTACAAATGTCGCATTCCTCGTGTCAAGCCACTCCTGAACCAGAGACAACGTCAGAAGCGTCTTACCTGGGCTAAGGAGAAAAAGAACTGGACTGTTGCTCAGTGGTCCAAAGTCCTCTTTTCAGATGAAAGTAAATTTAGCATTTCATTTGGAATTCAAGGTCCCAGAGTCTGGAGGAAGAGTGGAGAGGCACAGAATCCACGTTGCTTGAAGTCCAGTGTGAAGTTTCCATAGTCAGTGATGATTTGGGGTGCCATGTCCACTGTGTTTTCTGAAGTCCACAGTCAACGCAGTCATCTACCAGGAAATTTTTGAGCACTTCATGCTTCCTTCTGCTGACAAGCTTTATGGAGATGCTGATTTCATTTTCCAGCAGGACTTGGCACCTGCCCACACTGCCAAAAGTACCAAAAGCTGGTTCAAAAAGGAGCCCCAACCAAGTATTGAGTGCATAGAAATGAACATACTTTTCAGAAGGCTGACATTTCTGTTTAAAATATCCTTTTTTATTGATCTTATGTAATATTCTAATTTTCTGAGACACTGAATTTGGGTTTTCATGATCTGTAAGCCATAATCATCAAAATTACAAGAAATAAAGGCTTGAAATATTTCACTATGTGTAATGAATCTATATAATATATGAGTTTCACTTTCTGACATGAGTGACAAAAAATCTTTTTCACGATATTCTAATTTTTTGAGCTGCACCTGTATATCAAATTCAAAAGAGTGTCAAAGTTACATGGGTAGGTAGTGGACACAGAAGAGAAGAAATTGTGTTGACATGGTTAAGGTTGGGGGACTGTGCACTACAAAACACTGAAAATGGTAGGGAAACAACAGACAAGATTGTGTGAGTGATGTCAGGAGGAGGAGGAGTCAGTGGAGCATGTAGTTCTGAGTTGTTGGGGGGTATGGGACACAGAGAGAGATGATGAGGAATAAACTGAGGGAATTAGGGGTGCAGAAATTCACATTAAAAGGATTACTGAGTATGGGTGAGAGAGCCCAGATCAGGGTACTGCTAGCTTTCTTAAAGGATACAGGGTTTTTTTTTAATAGAATTTGAAGGATAAGAATGAATGGATTTTGATAGTAAGTCTATTGTCTGATCCACACTCCGGAGCAGAAGGTGGCGGTAATGCACCAATAAACTGAATGGAGCTGGCTTTAAACAAGAAGAAGAAGGTCGGTTTTTATTGGGGGGAGCTTCCATTGATTCTGGGCTGCTCTGTTGAACTCACAAAACTGGCTGATGTTTGCGAACATTCACCGCCAAGAATTACAGTCGAAGTAATTGAGTCATCAACAAGTAGGGGTACGTTATTATTATTATTTATTTTTTTATACCTTCTTTCCATAACTTAATGCTTTAACTGTTCTGTTAGTTTTGTTTGCCAGCACGCTTCAAATCGTTACTTTCAATTCATTAATCTATATAACAAGTAACGTTATGTTTGTAAAGTGGCAGTAGATTGTAGAATTGTAGCACGTGATTGTAGAATTAGTTTTAGAGTTTAACGCCATTGTTGTTTACAAACAAAAATAATGGGAAATGGGGTTGGTACGGTCGACGATGAAAGACAAAAGTCCGCAGTCAATCCACAGGACTGTCCGTCTGTGTACGTGTATGCTGCTCCCTGTTTTAAACACTATGTAGCAGCCTCGAGGCAGACAAAAATGGAAAACTGGAGAAAGTTGTGGGAAAGCAACGTCAGTGGGAGAGGTATGAGGGGCGATTAAATAGATTAAAAGAGGAGATGGGAGAGAGTGGAGTTCAGTACTTATAAATGGGGAAGAGGTAGCAGTAACTAATAAAGAAAAGGGAGCTAATGTTAAGCACTTTTGTTAAAGTTCAGCTCTAATAACTTGTCAGAGGAAGGTAAAAGCGGAAGAGAAAAGACTACATCAGAAAACAATGAGGCTCTCAGGAGAACGGAGGACTGACGATGAGATTAATGTTTCTCTTACTATGATAGAGTTGCTGCTGAAACATCTTACAGATGAGGGATTAAGAAAGCTGTTGGTTCTGTGTAATAATTATACCAATTAAGAAACCAGGGAAGGATTCCACTAATCTGACAAATTATAGACCAATTGCTTTAACCTCTCATGTTTATAAGTTAATGCAGAGAATGGTAACAGAAAGGTTAGTGTATTATTTAGAAAGAAGAGGAATCATGGCAAAATATCAAAGTAGTTTTAGGAAAGGGAGGAGCACTATGGACCCAGTTATATGCCTAGAGGATGAGGTGAGGAAAGTTCAGGTATATAAGGAGACAGTGGTAGGAGTTTTCTTTGACGTAGAGAAAGCCTATGATATGGTATGGAAAGAGCGACCTTTGATAAAACTGCACTTAATGGGAATTGGAAGGAGATTCCTTAATTTGTTAATGGATTTCCTGAATGGTAGATCTATTCAAGTGAAAATAGGATCTGATCTTATCTAGTAAGTGGGTGGTAGAAAACTCCTCAAGAGTGTGGTCAGTCCAGTGTTATTTTCCATGATAATTCATGATATATTTACAGATATTCCAATAGGCACAGGAACGTCTTTGTTTGCAGCTGATGGGGTTTTGTGGAAAAGAGGGAGAAACCTGGATCATTTCATTAAAAAAGTCCAGGAAGGAATTAATCAGGTGGGATTAAAGTGGGGATTTAGGTTATCTGTGGATAAAACAAGAGTAGTTTTGTTCACCTGGAAGAAATTAAGGGAAAACTGGAAGTTAAAAATGTTATTGCCAGGGAAGGCAATAATATGCTGAGATTCTCTGCTCTCCTAAGTTTGAAATCGGGTACATCTAAACACAGACAAGACTTGTATGAAATACTGGTAGCACATTCAAGAGTTGCAAATCACAATACAGAATTGGTTTTCTTATGGGTTTTAGGGATTCCAGATTACGAAGTTGTGGCGAAATTAGCAAAAATGGCTTTAAAGAGAAATAGTGTAATTATTAAGTGATTGAAATTTGAGGGAAAGGGAGTTACAGTGAGCACCATAATTCATTGGACAGTGACACATTTTTTGTTATTTTGGTTCTGTACTCTAGCACTGAGTTTGAAATGATACAATGACAATGACGTTGAAGTGCAGACTCAGCTTTAATTTGAGGGTACTTTCATCTATATCGGATGAACCGAGCCATATGCAAATATCATTAATTAAATGGGTGCGTGTTTTTAAAGTGACAAGCGCCCGAAATAAACACACAGCCTATAGATACTCGAGGGAGTGGGAGATGAAAAAGAAGAGAAAGAGAAGATCATGAATGAATGTACAGTGGGAGCAATAATTATTTGATCCCTTACTGATTTTGGAGGTTTGCCAACTTACAAAGAATGGAACTGTGTAGAATTTTAATCATAGGTACATTTTAACATTGAGAGACAGAATATCACAAAATAATCCACAATAACGACATCATATAAATTTTATAAATTTATTATCGTATTTTCGCATGAAATAAGTATTTGATCCCCTCCCAATCAGCAATAATTCTGGCTCCCACAGACCAGTTAGTTTTCCATTAAGAAGCACTCCTAATCTCAACTCATTACCCAAAACACCTGTGTCAACTCGTTACATTGTTATGTAGCTGTATAAAAGACACCTGTCCACACAATCAATCAGATTCCAACGTTTCCACCATGGGCAAGACAAAGGAGCTGTCTAAGGACATCAGGGACAAAATTGTAGACCTGCACAAGGCTGGGATGGGCTACAAGAAAATAAGCAAGCAGCTTCGTGAGAAGTTAACAACTGTTGGAGCAATTATTAGAAAATGGAAGAAACACAAAGTCACCGTCAATCTCCCTCGGTCTGGGGCTCCACGCAAGATCTCGCCTCGTGGGATATCAATGATCATGAGAAAGGTCAGGGATCAGCCCAGTACTACACAGGAGGAGCTTGTTAATGACCTGAAGGCAGTTGGGACCACAGTCACGAAGAGAACCATCAGTAACACACTACACCGTGAAGGATTAAAATCCTGCTGCGCGCGCAAGGTTCCTCTGCTGAAGAAGGCACATGTACAGGCCCGTCTGAAGTTTGCCAAAGAACACTTGGATGATCCAGAGGAGGCTTGGGAGAAGGTGATGTGGTCAGATGAGACCAAAATAGAGCTATTTAGCATCAACTCGACTCGCCGTGTTTGGAGGAAGAGAAATGCTGAGTACAACCCAAATAACACCATCCCCACTGTGAAGCATGGAGGTGGAAACCTTATGCTTTGGGGGTGTTTCTCAGCTAAGGGGACAGGACGACTTCACCGTATCGAGGGGAGGATGAATGGGGCCATGTACCGGGAAATTTTGGGCGACAACCTCCTTCCCTCAGTGAGAGCACTGAAAATGGGTCGTGGATGGGTCTTCCAACATGACAATGACCCAAAACATACAGCCAAGGCAACAAAGCAGTGGCTCAAAAAGAAGCATATTAAGGTCCTGGAGTGGCCTAGCCAGTCTCCAGACCTAAATCCCATCGAAAATCTGTGGAGGGAGCTGAAGCTTCGAGTTGCCAAGCGACAGCCTCGGAACCTTAAGGATTTGGAGAGGATCTACAAAGAGGAGTGGACCAAAATCCCTCCCAAGATCTGTGCAAACCTGGTGAAAAACTACAACAAACGTCTGACCTCTGTGCTTGCCAACAAAGGTTTCTCCACCAAGTATTAAGTCCTATTGTTCTATGGATCAAATACTTATTTCATGCGAAAATACGATAATAAATTTATAAAATTTATATGATGTTGTTATTGTGGATTATTTTGTGATATTCTGTCTCTCAATGTTAAAATGTACCTATGATTAAAATTCTACACAGTTCCATTCTTTGTAAGTGGGCAAACCTCCAAAATCAGTAAGGGATCAAATAATTATTGCTCCCACTGTATGTGTAAATATATATGCATGTATATAGTACAATTTTTTTTTAACACAACACAATTCCAAAGATATAGTAAGTCCAAGGTAAATGCCAGATAAGCGTATAGTCCCAAAGTTTGTCTTGACAAAAGGCCCTGTTAAAGGCCAAGTAAGAGAGTGAGGCAGGAAGGGTAAGGAGGGGAGTTTAAAGAAAAGGGGTGAAATCCAATTCATCATTCAAAACTGGGAATTTAGTGGCTTTTAGCTGGAAAATCCAGAATGATTCCCTTTTCAGTAGTTGCTTTCGGCGATCACTTTTCTTTGTGGATTCGATGATGGCTTCAAGGCCAATCATTTTGAGTGAAGCTGTTATGTTTTGAATATCTTACAGGCCCACTCAGTAATTTTGGTTGCTAATTGATGAAAATTACGTGCATGGCAACTATTACGTTAGTTCGGTGGTTCAGCTGGGCAATGAAATTGCAAACGATAAGCCAAGTTGCTTTTGTCCTATGCTTCCTCCAGTGCTAGCTAGTCCGAGCTATGACAACCTGCTGGATTGTGCATGAGGCCTTTGGTATTAGTATAGTCAGGGCCGGATTAAATGGATAGATTGCATGAGGCAGACAATTTTTTCAGGGCCCCCCCAGTATCTCCATATTTTCTCAGGGATGTGGAAAAATCACCATTATTTTGACGAGGTTTGTTTAATGCGAAGAAGTCGCAAATTTTGTTGTCAATTTTATCTCATTATGCAGGGTCCGTTTCAAAAACCAATTTGAGACCCCCCCTCTTCATCCTCCCCCCTCCCCCAATGACCACCTGCCGAACCATGTAACACAACAAACGAAGGTTGCAACTGAAATTATCCTACTCACTTTAATATCACGTTCTCATTTAGATTTACAACCTTTAGCTTTCAAAAATAATAATCATTGGAACAAATGCTGCATCAAGTGCAATGCGCTCTTTCACCATGAACACGCAGGCTATTAGCCCTATCTACGGTTATAGCCTAGTCGTCAATGTCCCAATTATAGTAGCCTATTCATATTTCTCTGAAATTGTAAACAACTTAGTTTAAACCCTCAAATTTCCAATGCAGGATTGCTACAGTGTTGCCGCTTGTGCATACAAAACCTGTTTACAACCATCTTGCCACAGTCAGACAATAACATGCATAAAATGTACCGTTTCTACACATTACAAAAATGTTTGTTCCGATATAGGAACGATAATAGGCTAGCCTATAGGCTATTATTAAAAAGTTGAAACTGTTACAAATAAACATTCTGTGTCTTTTCCTTTGCATACTGTATGTAGGCTACGCCTATCCAATGTACTTTCGGTATAACGTTAACATCTTTTTTAGACAAATCTCTGATAAACAAATTAAGGAACCAAATATCCTACCTCGTAACAATTCTACAACTGGTTTCTGTTGAATGTTGAAGAGATTCTTCTTATTCCATTTTGCCACTGCACTGCAGCAACGTTGACGTTTCCACAGCAAGATGGCATCACTGAAATAGCTTAATTTAGGAACAGCGCCTACAGTGGCTGAATGGGAAAACTACTGGTTCGGTGGTTCTTTTATTCACTGTGATTTTTATTTTTTAAATTATATATATATATACTTTTTTCAGTTTATGATTGAGGTGAGGCCCCTTTCAGTTGAGAGGCCCGTTTCAGGTGAAACAAATGAAACATAGCAAAGGCCGCCTATGTTGCTATCACCCTGTCTGGTTCACGTTTCTCTGGCCTGTTCCGTTTCCATGGATGTCTTCTCCTCCTGCTGCTAACTCGGGACCAATGTCACTGTGCCAATTAGAATCAGGGACAGCGGCAGGCGCACCTGCCTCAGGTGCCGATCGTGCAGTCGTCTATGCAGTTTTTTGACTCCCCAGCAGATTTCAATCCACCTTCACATGAATGCTTTCGTCAAGCTATGCGTAATCACCCCCTCTCACTATGAGTAGGGATGTTCCTAACGACTAATTTCCCTGACGTTTAAATGGAAGTTTAAACTTAGACTAGTCGTCTAGTCTAAAAGTAAGAAAACACTCAGAAAACAGTCAAAATTGAGCACAATTTAATCTATAAGGTTAAACATTGTTTTTTTTAATCCGGCGTTGTTAACATTATTAACGGATGCTCGTTTTTTTATGAAGCAACATTTGACCAGGAAAACATGACATTTCAGGGCAAATTATGTCAATATGTAATTAAAATGTGTACATTAACCCCTTAGTGCAGATGGCATATTTGGTAAATCATGGGGGTACTCTGTTTAAGGCTTTATAACTCCAGGTGTGAGCATCACATAAACTTGGTAAATGGCTTAAATGAAACAAAACCGGTGTACCATTTTTTGGTACAAACTTAGATTTGTTTATTTTCATAATTTAAGTCAAAATAAAGTGCCGGAAATGCAAGCAAAACTTTGCAAAAAATGCTACAAAATATATATTTCTTCAAAATACTGAGAGCTACATAAGTGAAACAGATAAAACTACACATTTCCTGGATCATAAACTCCTTGTCCACAAGCATTCAATAATCGCAGGGTGATATACAGAACTACTAAAGATCTATGACACGAAATGTAAGCAGTGTAGCCTGATGTACCCAGGGTCTCCAAACCTATCCAAATTGGCTAAAATGTGAATAGCTGTAAATCTTAAACTAATCATACATTTCAGTGCAAATCAACCGTTTTGACTCATTTAACTCACCTTTGTATCATTTTCATGTGGGAATTATTTTGGATCAGTACAGGGGGGTGGATATCTAGGTGTCCAATAACCTACCCAAAACCTCTCCGAGAAATTATTAAAAAGCCTTTTGTCCTTTATAAAGCATATACATTTTACCTTATGATCACTTAATCGATGAAAACATTGATATTGCACAGTTTCAGTTCAGTGTTTGATGCCAAGTGTGCCATTTTTTCACCATTATCCTTCATATACTGCTTCATCCTGTGCGGTGCCTTCGTGGCCAACATGCACTCATCAATGGCACGGTCTTCAGTATGCTGTAAGGATCTGGTCCTGCAGTGGCTTCACTCTGAACAGTAGAGGGCACTGCTGGAGTGGCAGAGGTGGAGGGTCAAGCATGTTATAGGAACAAATTACATAATGCAGAAGCATTATAACACTGTGGTACACACAGCTAAATATGAAATCATTCACTCTTGTACTTCAGTAAACACTTTCTTCTGTATGCTACATTATGTTATATTTTGTTGCGTGCTCTAGGATGGCATTACTCTGTAGTGTGTTTCACAACTGTTGCTTATTTATTTTATTTATTTATTTTACATTCATCTTGCACACATCTGGACACAGTACATTTGAATACATATTTTCCATTCCCTAAGTGAAAAGCATCACCCATGGATATACTAATACCCCATAGAGTACATTATGCACAAAGAAATTACAATACAATAAAATAATATCGGAAAACACTACCAATGTTCTAGCTTCACGGCAAATCGAGGCATAAAATAAACTCCTCAAAAAAAGGTTGGAAACGTTATTTCGGTCGATTATTCCTCCCCTTTAATAATACCAATTGGTATTGTATTTTATATCGTTGGAAAGCCTGATTAGTCACCTTTACAACGAGGTACAACTTGTAAGGATCGTGCATTCGTGGAATGAGCAACACAGCTAACCGTGTGGGTAGCAGCCCAAAAAAATGTGCCAATATCCCCTGCTATATTCTCCAGTTTAACTGGAGAAATTATGCAAAACAAACGTGCAGAGCGTTTACAGCATAGGCTATCGTGTAATGTAAGTCGAAAAACTGCCAAACACAACTGTCAAACCTTTGAAAAACTACTGTCGTTTTTTTAATTCCATTAGGCCAATCTTTGCAGCAATGCTTTCAGGTGCAGTAGAACGCAAAAAAAAAATGAAGAGGTAGCACTGGTAACATTGCGAGAATGACCTGCACTGAACCCAAAAAACTTTTTAAATCTGCGCTAGAGCAGAGACCCTCCCTCTATAGGAGAAAACCTCTGGCTAGGCTACGTTACTACGTTACGCATTATAAAAGAATAAATAATAATAACCTGCATTGATTGAAATAAAAGTTTTCGATTAGGTTTTTATATGAAATGATTTTAAAATATCGAAAGATATTTAATATTTTAATATACATTAAATTAAAAAAAAAAGTTGATGTTTTTTACCCGTCTGTCTGGGCCCCCTTCCAGCAATTAGACCCGAGGCAGCTGCCTAGTTTGCCTATGCCTAGATCCGGCTAGTGTAGTGAAAAATGAAGACTGTAACGTTAGCTAATCTTATTACAGATTATTTTCTTCAACTGTAAAGTTAAATGAGTTCCATGACCGACGATTATTTGCAGTTAGTTAGCTAACGTTAGCCATCTGACACAGCAGGGGGTATAACGTTACTACAAACTACACAGGATTTCTTAGCTGGATACCACTAACTGCATCGAGTAAAAATCATCCCAAATCTGGAATACGGACTGAAGTAAAAAGAGCTATTCCCAGTTTTACTCTGTACAATTAGCTATCCAGCTAACTAAGTAATCATACTTCGCAGGGTAGGTATCTTATCTTATAGTTTTTCTCCTCTGGTTGACCGGAGCCAAGACTGTTGTGTTTTCTGTGCTTCCCGGCATCAGTAGTCTTGCATACTGCTCAGACAGAGTGGCAATGAATGCTGGTCAATCACGGGAATAAAAAATAATAATTTCCAGAGATTGTGATATAATACTTGGTCCTCATTATCTCAAATTAAGTCTATTATGATAATTATATTTTAGGAGACATTGTTAAAAAGTATGGTAATTACAACATGACAGCGCTTCGGATTTTTGCAGTCGGACCTGTTCTATTAAGACTAAATCCCTTCCCGTTTCCCTCCAGGAACTGCACTTCTGCACACCTTTCAGCCGCAGTATGATGCAGGCAGGACTCTGTCTGAGACGGGACACTGAGACAACACTACCAGTGCTCACTGAGAAGCACAGTATCAGACAGAAAGAAGAGGAACTCAGTGGACTGGAGTCTGTCCACATGGCAGAGTCAGAGACAGAGTGTGCTGCACCAGGACTCAACACACTGGAGCCAGAGTGTGTTACAGTACACAGCGGGGTCAGTGATGTACACCACACACACACATCACTGATTAAAATAGAAACAGATCTGGGCTCCACCCACACTGGGGATCTTAAGACCGAGAACCTGGACAGTACAGAGCTGGGATATGTAACCCGTCTGCATCCTGACCAAATCAAAACAGAGACTGATTATGGAGGATACCTGAAGGCAGAGCACATCAGTGACTTGCAGGATATTAAATGTGTTGATATTAAATCTGATCAAATCAAGTGTGAATCCAGTGAAAGTTTAGTGAGTGATCTCATGAATACTGTGATGACTGGAGCTGGTGTTGATCAAAAAGACCAGACTGAACCATGGCCATTTGCAGGAGAGCCAAACCCAAACTGTAAAAATGAAGAAATTCATGATATGCCGACCCAATGTGGGGACTTAAAACAGTACTGTAAGATAAATAATGAAGATAATCAGACCAGAATTGTCAAGAAAAGTACAAATGGTCGCAACCGACATATTAAATGCCAGAGAACAGATTTAACTAAACCCATGATAAGTAATTCTAGGGAAAACCAAAGCCTTTTGAATTTCATTCAAATGCAGACAATTTGTGGAAATAAAGGTGAAATTAATACAGGTGAAAAGCCCTATAAATGTACGTTGTGCGGGAAGTTTTTTTCCCGCATATCTCATTTAAATAGCCACCAGAGCATTCATACCGGTGAAAAGCCCTACAAATGTATGTTGTGTGGGAAGTGCTTTTCCCGCCTATCTCATTTAAATAGCCACCAGAGCATTCATACAGGTGAAAAGCCTTACAAATGTACGTTGTGTGGGAAGTTCTTTTCTGGAATGTCTGATTTAAATCGTCACCAGAGAATTCATACGGGTGAAAAGCCCTACAGATGTATGTTGTGTGGGAAGTGCTTTTCCCGCATATCTCATTTAAATAGCCACCAGAGCATTCATACAGGTGAAAAGCCCTATAAATGTTCTGATTGTGTTAAGGTCTTTTCTCAATTATCTAATTTAAAAAGCCACCAGAGAATTCATACAGGTGAAAAGCCCTACAAATGTACCCAATGTGAGAAGTGTTTTTCAAAAATATCTAATTTAAATGTCCACCAGAGAATTCACACAGGTGAAAAGCCCTATAAATGTACTCAGTGTGAGAAGGGTTTTAATACAAAATCTGTATTAAATAATCATCTGAGAATTCATACAGGTGAAAAGCCTTACAAATGTACTCAGTGTGGAAAGTGTTTTTCCCAAGCAAGTATTTTAAATCGCCACAAGATGATTCATACAGATGAAAAGCCTGGCAATTAGTGTAAGAGAGGTTTTAATATAAAAACTAAGTTCAATATCAGCATAGCCTATAAATAGCCTAACAAATGTCCTTAGTGCGGGGAATGCTTTCTTTCAAAATCTACAGTAAACACCAGATAATTAATAAAGGTGAAAAGTTCTACACGTGTACATGGTGTCGTATGTGTGGGAAAGTGTTTTTTTTTTTTATTTAAATTTTTAAACAAAATCTTATGTAAATAGCCATCAGCATCTGGATGAAGAGCCCTACCTTTGTATTTAGTGTGATAAATTTTTTAAACTAGGTTCTTGATTACACACCTACGTGTTCATGCAGGTAAAATGCCATACAAGTGTCCGCAGTGTGAGAAGTGTTTCAAAACAAAATCTCATTTAGACATTCACCTGAGAATTAATACAGGTGACAGGCCTGACAAATTTGGAATGAAAACTGCATATGTGGGTGTAATAATATCCGATTATTCAACTGGGGGCAGTAGTGCACTCTATGTGCATCTATTTTAAGGCCTGTGTGAATATTCCATTCCTCATTGACTTGGGTTGAACATTAGGGGTGGGACGATGCATCGATCTGAATGTGTAAATACAACTGCATCGATCTGTAAGATTAGAATTGATAAGCATCGATTAATATCGCATTTTAAATGAATGTGCACATGTATTCATTTATTCAAAAAAATTATTAATTTCATTATTTAAAATATATATTTCTGAGACACGACTACTTTTAAAACTGTTTTGACCAGCTTCAATCCATGTTTCTACTCCAACCTCCACGTAAGCGTGAGTTGAAAGCAGGGACAGCAGGAATCACGCGACAATGAGACGGACAGATCTGAGCGAAATGGCTAGCTGCGTGCTCGCTGAGTGCGACAAAAGAAACAGAAACTTACAGGATTTGCGATGTTCCGAACAGAAAATCAGTGGTATGGAAGCATTTCGGGTTTAGAAAGAAGGAGGGTGAGGGTGTACTTGACAAAACCGCTGCAATATGCAAGATCTGCCAAGTAAAAATCAGATACACAGGCAACACCACAAACATGATAAACCATTTGAACCGACGACACACCATTGACGTGAAGGACAGCAGCGGGTTAGCAAGCTAAACTCGGGAGTCATTGACACTTCCCCTGAGTTTCCTGGAGAAATGGCCGAACAGTTCTATTTTATATAATTGTTTTTATACAGTTAATTGTAAAGTGCTTTCTGATATTTAAATTTAAACCATTTTCTATTCAAAATCAAGTAGACGTTAGAGACAAAAAACAAAAATAGTAAGACTATTTCCAATGTCTTACGTTCAATTAATTATTACTACGTTAACTGTCCGATTCACTTAATGAATGTCGTGGAACCTAGATACACCATACCATGCAGAAAACATTTTCGTGAAAAATGTATACCTGCTCTGTATGAAGAGGTGAAGAAAACTGTTCGATTGTTCTTGCAAAACGCTACGAGAGTAGCTTTAACTACGGATGGATGGGCATCCACCGAAGGTCTAGACCAGGGGTCACCAACCTTTTTGAAACTGAGAGCTACTTCAAGGGTACTGAGTAGTACGGAGGGCTACCTGTTTGATACAAACTTCCTGAATAACATAAAGTTGCACAGATCACCTTTTAATAATAATAATATATGTGAAGAGACTTAGATATTATTACTTCCTTTTATTGCCCTGTTTAATACTTTATTAGACAACAGCTTCTGGTGAAACTAAAGTTTTACGGGACAATTTTTATTTAGACAGATCTCCATGGTGATTAGTGCTATTTTTAGAACATGCCTCGCGGGCGACTCACGTGGTCCCTGCGGGCTACCATGTTGGCTACCTCTGCGACTCACGTGGTTCCTGCGGGCTACCAGGTGCCCGCGGGCACCATGTTGGCTACCTCTGGTCTAGATCGTACTAAGATTTAGGAAAGTACTATGCATGACACTAACCTATAGGCTATTTCATTTTTCTTGGCCCAGTTTAGTAATTGTTATACATTTTGCCATTTTCATTTTGTAAATAAAGGAAATGTATTAGGGTACCATGTCTGACACTGTTTGAAAAACAATAACCTAAATAGGGCAACTTTAGAAAATACACTGTTAGCCGTGTTTATTGCTGCATTATTTGCTGCAGACAGCTGCAAAATGTATGGTATGCCTTAACAATAAACATAATGCTGTGAACTTGGCGTATGGTTCTAATTGAATATGTAATTACTGCTGAATGTATCGGTATCAAATCACATTAGCATACCTATTATATTTTTTAAAAGTATCAAAATGAATCGAACCGAATCTTATCGAATCGTGGTCAAATGTAAGATGTTATGATGCATCGAACCTTTGCCAAAAGAATCGTATTCGAATCGAATCGTTATGGGATTGAATCGTCCCACCCCTATTGAACATGTATTTTAGGCTAGTTCCATATGAACAATATTTATCCTATGATAAGTCCTAACCCCAGGTCTCAATTCGGACAGGTAATAATCTTTTGACCTATTCCTCCTGTTTTTTGTGATAAAGTTGAAGAAAGCTTTCCTTGCCAGAACCTAGCATGTGTGTATGGGTTTGATGATGATGATGATGATGTAACCTAGCCACATAAGCTAGCTATGTGTATTTTTAAATTGTAATTTGCTTGTAGTTTTTTCATTAATACATTTTCTTAATTGAAGAGAAAAGATGAGCACTCATCATGTAGGGTCAGGGCTGTGATTTTTGGACCAGTTTCAAGCTCTAATTAATACCACCAAAGTTAGGTGACATGTAATTGTTCCACTCCTGAGGAAATCGGAGGTGGCGACACTGCATCATTGGTTGGGGACAGCGTTTACTATTTACGTGTCTTCTTTAGGAAATGTAATTTTTTGATAATGAAATTGACACCAGTGTAATGTGTATGAAATAAATGATGTGAAAACTGTAGAAATAAACATGGTAATGTGTATTGTAAACTTGTATTCTGTAAATGAACTTGACAGTACTGACATTTTAAGTTTTTACTGCTAATGTAGAGGCTGCAATGTGTATGTCAGATAAAGCTCATTATTAGACTTCAGATTGCTGTATGAAATAATTGTGTGGACATATCAAGGCCTTTATGCCATGCAAAGTTCTGTATAAACCATACAGTGACCACCATAAATCATTGGACAGTGACACATTTTTTGTTATTTTGGTCAGGTCATTTTTACTAGATTAGGGCATAGTAGGTTAAATAGTACATTACACTTGAGTCAGTATGTAGTTGTAGTGTGTAGTAAATATACAGGAGAGGGGGGTTATGATAAGGGAATTGCAGGAGAGTGGGTTGAAAAAGAAAGTCTTGGCGAATATATTACAGATAGGGTACAGTGCCACAGGAGGTAGAAGTCTGTTTACATTTTTACACAACTTTATAGAATGTAAATGGGATTCATTTCAAAAACAGAAGATGGCGGTAGTGTAACGCTAATGATAAAAACTGCCTTAAAATGCCACAGAAGAAGAAGAGAACTCCCATAATTAATAATACAGGGGGTGCTTCCCAATATTCTTCACACTCCACCTCCCTTCCTCCAGTCCCCCACTACAACTCCTTTACTACCCAGAAGTATGCAAACTGTCTGAACGTTTTGAGTCCAAGTAGTTGCATGTACAGTATACAATGTACCTGAAATTGCGGTTTGCATCGAGGCATTAATATGTAACAATTAAAATCGAGTATTGGGACCATAGACTATAAAAATATGGAAAAAGTCACTGTGACATCACCCATTGCTTTCCCACGCCCTCGTTTCTCTGGAAGACTTTTTCGCCGCTGGCTTGTACAAACTGTCTGCTCCGTGGAGCCAAAGAGGACTCACCCTGTCTCTCTGATTGGTCATGAACAAATGTTAATACCCTGTCCAAACGACACAATATTTAAACAAAATCAGCACATGCAAGAGGCATTTGATGAAGGAAAGACACCTATTGCAATGACTTTTTTTTGTGGGAAATTATTACTAATTATTTTTTTTGTGGGAAAAATTTCTTGGCTACTATTTTGGCCACATTGCTGCCATTGACTTACATGGTGAAAGACCTATACTGGAGCCAACTGCAGTGGCGCCAGTGAGCAACGGCACAAATGCCACTCCCTGCCCAACCAGGAAGTGAGCTTCAAAACGAAAGCCCAGGCTGTGTCTGAAATCGCTCCCTATTCACTATATAGTGCACTATTTAGGGTATTGGCCATTTTGTAGAGTGTTCTAATTCAAAATGTCAAATTTGACACCCTAAATAGTTCACTCAATATCCCCCACAATGCAACACAAAATGTAGGGTACAAACGATGTACACTACATCACCGGAGACAGCTGGCTGAGCCTGCGCTGTTCTACAAATGTTAATATAAATGCAAGTTTCAGCTTGTATGTTAAATCAGTTTAATCAGCTTTATAACCAAAATATAAATAAACGCGGTAGATTAAATATATTACAAAGTGTTTACTATATTTTTTTAATTTAACAATTATTACTATGTTTAATGGAAAATGCAACTATTTTAGCTAGCTAGGTACCTAGTTACCTAACTTGCCTATCTACCTACAAAGAGACAACAAAACCCTTGTTCAAAATAAAAAAACACTTCTTTTTTTTTTTTTACCGTTTATTTCATGCTTTCTCACCAAGCCGGTGGCCGCTGTCACGCAAGCATCGCGCGTTGCTAAGTAACCTGCTCAGAAACGGTAGTGTCCAAAATAGTCTCCTCCTTTCACCAGTCAATCCCTATCTAGTGCTCTATGTACCCATGCAGATAGCAAGGAAACATTGAATCAATGTTGAATTAACATAAAATGAAGCATTGATTCAATGTTGATCTCTGATGTTGATTCTGCGTCCAGGTGCTCATCGAGTTTACGTTGAATCAATGCATTGAAATAATGTTGAAACAATGTTGATGTTAACAATGGAAATCAACGTAACTGATGTGAAATCAATTTATTGTCAATGTAATCTAGCATAGCTAATGATAGCTACTAAAATAAATAACACATTGACATTAATTTTTAAAATGCAAAAATCTTTATTGATTTTAAACCTCTGCTTAATGGACACAATACATGCAATAGCTAGCTATAGTTTCATGCTGAAAAATGAAAGTTGAAGTGTCTCGTCTAAAAATAATGTTTGCTGTTCGGTCGCGGTGTGAGCTGCCATGATGATGTGATGTCAAGTTCTTCCTAGAGGTCGGGGTTGTTTTCTCAACCCCTGATTTCTGACATGGAACTCCTAGTTGAAAGGGTGTTTCCTACATGTTACGACCCCATGGGTCTAGGGGTGCATGGGGTATGTAACGTGATGTTAAAGAATACCGGGTGATGTAACTGCTGTATAAGTGATGGTAAAAACAATAAATCAAACAGATAACGCAGCAACTCAGTGGATGAGTGTTTACTGGTGATGGGGTTTACAGACAAAAAGGTGCAATAACTATTATAGGACATAGACAACCAAGACACACACTACCAGGGTCAAAGGACGCTGGATGTTGCCAAAAGAACATAAAACCCAGCTAGCTAAACCAGAGTATAATCTAACCTAGTGTATCAAGTACACAAACAAAAGCCTATCTACTCTATCTAGCAGATGAAAAAAACAGTGGTTGGCAAACACCCCTAATGACTAGTGGTTCTATACATCAACATAGCCTACGGGCATATGTACAGGAGCCCCCAGTCTTACCTGTCCCAAGCCTTGGAAGTGTACACAAAAAGCTAGACAAGTTCAAATGAATAGTTACAGAGTCAAGGACAAAAACAGAGCAATAACATTAGCTACAACACAAAACAAAATGTCAGCTTCCATCATGGCAACCAGTCCAGGCTTATATCAGATGTGGCGAGTTATGATTGGTTTATCCAGAATTGACACGGAGGGCGGGGATTGGTGAAGGCGGGACTTGGTGGATGGTGATGGACAGGCGGCGCAGCCAACAAGACGATGACACATGGCAGGTGAAGGCAGGGAAGTCCACATACAAAAATAACATGGCATGTAACACTACATTTAGTCGGATATCGGGATTCGTAGTTGGAAATGAATAAACAAATGCAGCATTAGCATCAACCCCAAATACGTTTTGCTGTTAAGTCTCATTTTGTTTATTTTCCTACGTCACCCTCGTCGTAGCAACTAGAACTTTGAACTTAACCAATTTAACCAAGAAAAAATAAATTCACTTACCACGTAACATATATACGAGCATAGCCTGTAGGCTACAGCAGCGACCGCAGAAACAGGCAATGAATAATTCTAAGGTTTTAAAAAAATAAAAATAAAAATTTATTTTATAAAATGAAAGCGCACCTGAATCTGATTAATCTGATTTCAAAAATCTATGTTATTCATCAGTATGATGACTTTGGTTGTTATTGTTATATTGATACAATGTTTCAATTTCAACCTAATACATCGGTGACTATTACCATCAGAAAGTGAATGTTGATTCGACCATTGGAAATAGGTTGATGACCGATACAGATGCTTATAACACAATATTAATGTTGATTCAATACTTCCTTGCTATTTGGGCAGATTCCCTAAGTAGTGTATAGGGAGGGAGTGAATGAGTGAGCGATTTCGGACACAGCACCAGTCTTGGCCCTTTGATTGGGGCGCACCCAGGGTTAGTGAATACACTCAATTCACGCGAGACGCCATATTGGAATTATATGAAACTAAAACGAGGCTGAGGTGGTAAAATACAGTAAGTGTTTGAGCGTAGCAGTATTTCAGGCTATTGTAGTGTCAGGGCGTTGTAGTGGTACAACGATGAGCCAAATGCGATCAAAGAAAAAACTAAATGAAAGAACCTCCCAGCCGCAGCCGAAAACCAAAAACACCCTTGAAAAACGGGATAGCCACGTAACACGGGAACACGCGAACTAATACTGATAAAGAGAATAACAGCAAAAACAAGGACACCCTCGGAACGTGACTATAACGCCCGATAAATGGTGAAAGAAATTAAAATAAAATAACACTCACACCCTCCAACAACACAGAGAGCGGGAGTAAAAAGGAGAAGTAGAAAGAGAGAATACAAAACAATATTCCCTGAGCTTCTAAGTAGTTATCCGGAAAGCTCTACTACGCGAATAAAGAATAAATCTTTTTTTACCTGCGAGTAGAGAAACAAACAACGACCAAAAACATTCGCGAAGGCACAAAATGATAAAGAAGTGTCAGGAAGCGGAACTCAGGGATATAAATACCTCCTGACGCGGGCGACAGGTGAACCAGATAATCACCTGGGCGAAAGGAAAATCCCGCAAGGGAATGCGGAGAAAAAATCCGAAAGACCGAAAAAATGCGAGTCGTGGAATTTAGAGGAAAGGAAGGGAAAACCATGACAGTAGCCTACTGTACATTTTTGTTGTTACTGAGACACTTGCCGTGTACTTTAAACAGCTAAACAAGAGTGAGACTGTAAACGTAATGCAGACAAAAATGTATTTGGTCATATCAATTTTCCTTTTCAAAATGGTTTCGGTAATGGGGGAGTATAAAAAATATAGTTTTTAATGCTAGCTCATGGTGATTCATTACAGGGGTAGGAAACACTAAAACATATTTTTTGAGATGTTAACTAATATCTAGGCATTGCCTCAGGTGGAAGAGAACAATAGTATGCATTGCATCTACCATTTTGGGCAAAATGTTTAATTTCAGTATTTTAGCTGTTACATCGCCTATTCTTCTCCTTCCAGGGTTGAAAATGAAAAAATGGGCTACGTCATTGAAAATTATGTTGAAGTGTACTTTTGGTACATACGTAATCACACTTTGTTACCACCCCCAATATAAATACATTCCTGAGAAGGCGTGGCCAATGGCCATATCCATTTGACAAGCAATATCGTTGTAGCCTACAGTTAGTCTCTTTCAATGTATTAGCTTTTTTCCAATTATGCTAGTTATTAACAATTGTAAGTTTGTTTTTTCAATTCCAGTAGTTTCAATTTACAAGCAATGACTGATGGGTCGCAAGTGTGCTTTCTCTGGGTGCAAGAGCATCAGCGGATTAAGTTAACAGTTACATCCTTTCCCGAGCGATCCGGAGTGAGCTGTCGGCTACTCTGACTGGGCATTTTGGGTCTGGCGTCAATGATCAGCACTGCTGGCAAGTTTGTGTGCAACAAGCATTTCCCGTGGGACTGTTACGAGAACTATGCCCAGGTTGAATTGGGGTATGCCAGCCAAAGGAATGCGGTAACGTTACCAAGCCCTACTGATATTTCTGTCCCTCCAAATGCGGTAAGTTAAATTAAGTGGAGCCTACGGCGTCTCGTTGGCTTGCTAACGTGATGGTTATCTTGTAGCCTCAAAGATATTTACTTGAGTTGTTTTCGTCATCATTAACCATAGTTAACTGGCCGGTGATATTTCACTGTCTTTTGTGTATAAGCTATAACGTTAGGTTTGATACTGCGTTGTCAATCTTACTGGCCTGGGGTCTGCTTCAGGATTGAAGCAGGAGTTACGGAGTAACGTTTGATGGATAACAGTTAACTGCACTCCAGTCGTCTGGACTGGAACCCTCCACGGCTGGAACATGTATTTACTGAAATAAAAATGGTACAAGGTACAGGGTGATACAAATCCCATGCTGTGATTATGTTAACTTATGTCTTAGTTAAGTTGATTACTTAACGGATTTACCCAGTTCACTGTGAACTGCATTGTGTTCGTTACTAGGGATAGCTGCTACTGTATGGGAAGAATGTGCTTTCTTATCTGTTCTGTAGTTACTTCGATGACCTACGGTGGCCCAGAGGTGCAATCCACATTTCTAAAAAGCAATCTTTGTTTCTAAAACAAAATCCTTATTTCTAAATTGAATCCTTGTTTCTAAAAAAAAAAATCCTTGTTTCTAAATGTAAATCCTCATTTCTAAAACACAATCCTCATTTCTAAAACACAATCCTCGTTTCTAAAACAAAATCCTTATTTCAAAATAGAAATCCTTATTGCTAAATTAAATCCTTGTTTCTAAAACAAAATCCTTATTTCTAAATTAAATCCTTGTTTCTAAAAAAAATTCTTATTTCTAAATAGAAATCCTTGTTTCTAAAAATAAATCCTTGTTTCTAAATGTAAATCCTCGTTTCTAAAACAAAATCCTTATTTCTAAATGTAAATCCTCATTTCTAAATTAAATCCTTGTTTCTAAAAATTAATCCGAGTTTCTAAAAGTTAATCAGAGTTTCTAAATTGAAATCCGAGTTTCCAAATTGAAATCCGAGTTTCTAAATAGAAATCCTTGTTTCTATTAAGCCTGAAAGCTAAATGCTACAGTTAGCCTGTGCGCAAAGCATACTGGGACCAGATGACGTATGCACGAGTGAGTCTGAGAGTGCAATTTGCTTAGCAAGTCTAACGAGAAGCTGGTCTTCTGGCATAACAACTATCACAAAATTGCTGAACAAACTAAAGTTGAGTTTTCTTGCAGACATATTAACATAAAGCCTGTTAACAAGTCCAATAATTTCAGGAATATAACGGAAACTCGTTCTTATACGGAACTGCAGCTTGATTACTGTAGCCTACATTAAGCCAATCGTGTGGGTCACTGTTTATCACCTACAAATAACAGGCTTATCTTTTCCCGTTCATTGTAGGCTACGTTGCCTACAGTACGATACACACTAACTAGCTGTTATTTGACGTAAAACGAAATTGATCTCTCGCCAAAGCAAAATGAACTCCATGTAGGCTAACTTAGCCTGCATGTGGTCCTGACAAATTGCTAACTCGGCTACTAATTGTCGTAAATTTAGATTCTTTAAAAAAAAATTGTTTGTGAATATTATCGTGAGTGGTAGCTTAACTGTCGGGTAGCTATATAAAAATACTGTAAATCATTGAAAATAGCTACTGTATTAGCCATGATTCACCCAGTAGAGCGGGACTGGTAGCAGCATGACGCTAACTGCACAACAAATGAGCTATTCAAGTGTATAGGGCAGGCTAATTCATAACGCTTTCATCAACCTTCATTTGTGACTTTATTTATGGAGGGGGCACACTCGGCTAATTGTGAGACTTAAAAAATCAGGCCGTAGCTACATAAAAGGGAAACAATGTTTGTTTCTTAATCAGCTACGTTGTCTAAATTAAACGCGTGAAAGGTAGGCTATAGGCGAGCCGATGGCTCAGATCACAAACACCGCTTTTGAAAGTGGAACAGCAAAGTTTCCAATTTGTGGAAAGTGCTCTCTGGTAAATAGAGTGATATTATTTTTATGTTAACGTGCGTACTGATAAATGTTCTGCAAAATTACGTTAGCACTACTGCATCCTGTGGTTTTCCCTGCCTAGAATTGCCTAATAGGTATATCAGTACAGCAATAATATGAAACACAAGGCTGATATTATAGTATGTAGATTGCTTTATCGTTACATAAACCAAGAGGACATGACATTTGTTGCTTGAAGGGCCTGGTTCCTTCGGTAAAAATGTTATATATTTCCCGCAGTGATTGCAGAACTGAAAGGGCCTTGCCACAAAATGGACAAAACATAATGAAAAAATACGACACGGAAAAAAATGTTTTACGCGAGTATTGGAGGCTAACTAAGTTAACTATCAAGCAATATACCTTGCTTGGCAACGTCAAGGAAGGCCAGTGAATAACTTGGCTTGTGTAAAAAATAATGTATAGTACACCGTACTAACAAATTGGTAAATAGCTTTTCAAGTCCACTAGGCACGCTTTTAGGTTAAACTTTCCGTTAGCAGTGGCACGACTTGAGTGAGCAACGTTACGTAGAACGGGGAGTCCTGGGCGCGGATTGGCCGAGTTCCTTTGGTTTAGAGCAGAAGTGTGGCTGTGTTCGAAACCGCATTACAGTAATAGACGACCAGTAGTACGTGCCGATTTGAACAAAATGTAGCAAGTAGTGTACGGTTTCGAACACAGCCTTTTTCGACAGTCTATGGTTAGTCTGCGTGCTGGTTTTTGTTCCAATCACATCGGTTTTTAGTTTTATAGCAGCTCTATGAAATATACTGCTTCAATTCTGAACTTGAGCACAGCAACATTTTTGTGATGCTCTTGCAGACTGCGTCTGTAGCTGGTGGTTATACAAATATCAGTTCGAGGATAGATGGGGGGTTTCCCATAGCGCCATATAGTGCTGCCAGCCTCGGGCCGCCATCTACTGGGTGAATCATGGCCCTGCACTATTTTCACGAATTTACAGTATTTTTTGTAACGTACAGCTAACGTTATCTGAAAGTTAGCGTACAACTCACAATTCATTATGATCATCATAAAATAATTAACAACTTTTCTGTCAAAGCATCGAAGTTGACCACAATTGGTAGGGTGTCTGGACCACATGCAGGCTAAATTGAGTTCGTTTGGCGAGAGATCAATTTCGTTTTACATCAAATAACTTAGCTAGTTAGTGTGTACCGTACTGTAGGCAACGTAGCCTACAGTACAACAATGAACGGGAAACGATAAGCCTGTTTTTTGTAGGTGACAAACTGAACCACACGATTGGCTTAATGTAGGCTACTGTAATCAAGCTGCAGTTCCGTATAAGAGCGAGTTTCCGTTATATTCCTGAAATTATTGGACTTGTTAACAGGCTTTATGTTAATATGTCTGCAAGAAAACTCAACTTTAGTTTGTTCGGCAATTTTGTGATAGTTGTTATGCCAGAAGACCAGCTTCTCGTTAGACTTGCTATACAAACTGCACTCTCAGACTCACTCGTGCATACGTCATCTGGTCCCAGTATGCTTTGCGCAAAGGCTAACTGTAGCATTTAGCTTTCAGGCTTAATAGAAACAAAGATTTCAATTTAGAAACTCTGATTTCAATTTAGAAATGAGTATTTCTATTTAGAAACTCGGATTTCAATTTAGAAACTCAGATTCATTTTTAGAAACTCGGATTAACTTTTAGAAACAAGGATTTCATTTAGAAATAAGGGTTTAATTTAGCAATAAGGATTTCTATTTTGAAATAAGGATTTTGTTTTAGAAACGAGGATTGTGTTTTAGAAACAAGGATTGTGTTTTAGAAACGAGGATTTACATTTAGAAACAAGGATTTATTTTTAGAAACAAGGATTTAATTTAGCAATAAGGATTTCTATTTTGAAATAAGGATTTTTTTTTAGAAACGAGGATTGTGTTTTAGAAACGAGGATTTTGTTTTTGAAACGAAGATTGTTTTTTAGAAACAAGGATTGTGTTTTAGAAACGAGGATTGTGTTTTAGAAACCAGGATTTCTATTTAGAAACAAAGATTGTTTTTTAGAAATGTGGATTGCACCTCTGGGCCACCGTAATGACCTTCTATATGCACTTACTGTACGTCGCTTTGGATAAAAGCGTCTGCTAAATAAATGTAATGTAAAGTTATTTGGATAGCTAGATGGCTAGGAAACGTGCATGTGTGGATGCAGGCACGTGCACACACAGACCTCAAAGGGGGCTTGAGCACCTGCCGTTTTGCCTGCTATAGAGAAGTGCCCTTTTTCAGTAAATTTTTAATTTTTAATTTTTTAAAATAATTAAATAAATTCCTGTTTGCGCACAGCCTGCCCTGCCGAACAGATATATTGATTGAATCAAAATATCAGGTCGGGAGATTGGTGCTCCCCGGCGATGCCCTCTACCTCTACCCTCCCTCTTGGTTTCCGCCGCAGCGGCGAGCACTGTGTGGGCACCGAGCCTTTATAGGCACTCGACAGTCGTGAATCAGTCTGTGTGATGAGTTACTTTGAGGCAGACATCAGGTATGTTGCCAAACAAAGTATAAATATACTGTTCATTTTCGTTTTATATTAATATTAATGCGCTTTAGAAATTGCTTGACACTATTTGGCAAGTAGGGTCTATATATGCTTGAACTAATTAGCAGCTCAAAATGTGCCAACTAGCTATCGTTAGCATTGATACCTTTTGCTAGAAATGTGGCAATCAGTGGAATATGGTCGAGTTCTTGTGTCCCATCCACTGCACTTAACAGAACGGTCCCATCGCACCACAGTAGTTTTAATGTTGTCTTATTGTCTCGATAGCTAGTTAGCTAATGTAATACGTAACATGTGAGAATAATTTATTGAAATACACTTCATTTCTTTGCATGTATCATTAATCAACTGTCATGTAGCAGTGTTTGAAACAACCTCAGTCATGGGTTTGTTTTAAATAAATTATTTCACGGACCGCCAAAGGGAAATCGCGACCGCCAAAATTACAATAATTGAGAAAACGGCAAATAAATTCATATCCAAATGAATTACATTTTTTGGGTGCAATATGGTCTTTCGGCTAGCGGATGGCGATGTATATTGTACTAGTCGCCTTCAAGATTTCAGTACTAGGAGATGAGTAGAAGAAGCAGAACCATAGACTATAGAAATGTGGCTCAGATATTCTGTGGCAGAGTGCAACCTAAATCTTTGGGGCGACTCGGTAGAAAGACATAGCGTACGCAGTGAGTTGGATAGAACACGCTCCAATTTTGAATTAGGCTACCTTTGAAGCCCTAACTTCTTGAAAAGGTAAAAGCTTTAACCCGATCCACGTTGGTGCCCCATACTATAGTGGTAGATGTATCGGTCCCAATTACAGTATTTATGTTTGTCTTAAATTATAAACTAGGCTACAGCTTTAAGAAAACCAGCAGGATTGATACTGCAGTGCCATATATTGTATATATTGGGTGCTATTCCCGTTTTGCCACTGCACAGACTGTAAAATGCATCATTTACAAGAAAATAATGTTCAGATATAGCTAGAAACAATAATATGTTTTTAAAACGTTGTACAAATAGACCTAAGCATTCGGCGTGTTCCATTGCTTACTGTAGGCTACTGGCTATCTGATGCACTTTTGGTTTAGAAGACACCTCATTTTTTTCTACAAAATCTCTCGTAGCTATAAATATGTTAATGAAACCAAATATCTTACTTGTAGGCTATATGCAGCTACCACTGTGTTGTGATTAACCCTGAAGAATTTATCTTGTTACGTTTCGCCAAAGTCCCGTACAGTCGACATTTTCACAGTGACCTATCGCATATAGGGCTGAAATAACTACATCAACGTAGACTATGTAAAAACACACACGGTGCTTTTGTAAGGTTTTTTTAAACATTTTTTTACTTGAAGCTACACTTCTATTTTATTTGTGTTTTAGAGTGTTCTTTATTTATTTTTCTATTTGTGCACTATCAAAATATCATAATTGGTATAATATTCAAATATTAAATTACCTTTGATTTCTAAAACCTAACTCCTAAACACAACCCTACTGGTACTTTACAACCATAGCCTACATATATACTCCAAAAACTGTATTTACGGTAAAATTTATGGAACAGAAATTTGCTGCGTGCGCTCGCATAACCTATGTACCGACTAAAAACCATATTTTCTGCCAGGAAAAACCCTGAATCCATACATTTTAATATCCCTTCATTCCAGGCATATATTTATTTAATTATTTGCAAAAATCACTGGCGTGCCCTTTTATGAATTTGGGGCCCTGCCCCTCTAACATCCTCTGCACGTGCCTGTGTGGATGGCTAGGAAAACGTAGGTAAATTGCACATAAACCTGTAATAATTCTCAGATAAGTTATGGCAATTCAGCCTTCGTTATTTAATGTAACTCATCTTCTTGTCGTGTTCTATAAGTCAGGCCCATTGCATTTTTTAATTGGGCAACTTAATCCTCAGTTACATTTATATTGATGTCAATTGAATAGAATTTAATTCACGGCAACTCCACAACCCAAGACAGGGACATGATTGGACTGAGGGAAATTGTTGTTATTCCATGGCCAACCCAGTCTTCAGACGGCTCTAAAAAGTCTAGTATTTTGCTGATATTCTGTTTTATGTGGCAGGATTGTGAATTTTTTCATAAACTGCATTGAAGCAAATGAAGCGATAAGGGCTCTCTTCCACTCTGCAATAATAAAACACGAACAATAACACATATAGTGGCAGGGGATGTTAAAACTGTATTTTTTAAATGGACCTGAGATTTGGTATTACCCAGGGGAAGAGAAAGGTTTCCACCACCTCATAATGCATGTGCGCCCCCTGTGGTCAGTCAGGCGTCTGCATGACTCCAGAGTGTAATGAATGTGTCAGCTGTTGCAGTCAGACCTGTTTGATTGAGACTAAATCCCTTCCCCGGTTTTCCTCCAGGAGTTGCACTTCTGCACACGTTTGAGCCGCAGTAGGATGCAGGCAGGAATCTGGGACACTGAGACAACACTACCAGAGCTCACTGAGCACAGGATCAGACCATTACATTACATTACATTATAGGCATTTAGCAGACGCTCTTATCCAGAGCGACTTACATACTTCTTATTACATTTATCCATTTATACAGCTGGATATATACTGAAGCAATGCAGGTTAAGTACCTTGCTCAATGGTACAACGGCAGTGTCCTACCTGGGAATCTAACCTGCAACCTTTCAGTTACAAGTCCAGTTCCTTAACCATTATACTACACTGCCGCCCACAGACCGAAAGAAGAGGAACTCAGTGGACTGGAGTCTGTCCACATGGCAGAGTCGGAGACAGAGTGTGGTGCACCAGGACTCAACACACTGAAGCTAGATTATGTTACAGCAAACAGTGGGGTCACACACACTCATCATTGATTAAAATAGAAACTGATCTGGGCTACACCCACACTGGAGATCTTAAGACAGAGAGCCTAGATAGTACAGAGCTGGGATATGTAACCCATCTGCATTCTGACCAAATCAAAACAGAGACTGATGATGGAGGATACCTTAAGGCAGAGCACATCAGTGATTTGCAGGATATTAAATGTGTTGATATTAAATCTGATCAAATCAAGTATGAATGCAGTGAAAGTTTAGTGGGTGATGTCATGAATACTGTGATGAATGGAACTGGTGTTGATGATAAAGACCAGACTGAACCATGGCAATATGCAGGAGAGCCGAACCCAAACTGTAAAAATGAAGAAATTCACGATAATCCGACCCAATGTGGGGAACTAAAACATTACTGTGTCATAAATAATGAAGATAATCAGACCAGAATTATCAAGAAAAGTACAAATGGGAGTAAAAACCTAAGCCCTTAGAATTTTTTTCAAAAGCAGACAATTCGTAGACATAAATATGAAATTAATACACGTAAAGTCGTACAAGTGTACAGATTGTGAAAATTGTTTTAAGGATAAATCTGGTTTAAAGCCCTTCAAATGTAATCACTGTGGGAAGGGATTTTCTCAAAAATCTAATTTAAATAAACACCAGAAAATTAATACAGGCGAAAAGCCCCACAAATGTTCTCATTGTGGGAACTGCTTTTCCCAAAAATGTAATTTAAATAGCCACCAGAAAATTCATACAGATGAAAAACCCTACAAATGTTCTCATTGTGACAAGGGGTTTTCCCAAAGATCTCATTTAAATAAACACCAGAATATGCATACGTGTGAAAAGCCCTACAAATGTACTCGATGTGAGAAGGGTTTTTATATGAAATCACTATTAAATAATCATCTGAAAATCCATACAGGTGAAAAGCCCTACAAATGTATTCAGTGTGAGAAGTGCTTTTCCAAAATATCTCATTTAAATAGCCACCAGACAATTCATATGGGTGAAAAGCCCTACAGATGTATATTGTGTGGCAAGTGCTTTTCTCGTATATCTCATTTAAATATCCACCAGAGCATTCATACAGGTGAAAAGCCCTACAAATGTTCTCAGTGTGGAAGGTGTTTTTCCCAAGCAAGTATTTTACATCGCCATAAGATGGGTCATACAGGTGAAAAGCCCTACAAATGTACTCAGTGTGGAAAGTGTTTTTCCAGAGCAAATATTTTAAATCACCACATGATGATTCATACCGGTGAAAAGCCTGGCAATTCGTGTACTCAGTGCGAGAAAGGTTTTAATATAAAAACTAAGTTCAATATCAGCATAGATGTAAATAGCCTAACAAATGTCTTTATTGTGGGGAATGCTTTCTTTCAAAATCTACAGTAAACACCAGGTAATTTATAAAAGCGAAAAATTCTACATTATTATGTAAATAGACAGCAGCATGTTCATACGGATGATGAGCCCTACCTTTGTATTTAGAAAACTAAATTGTTTCTTGATTATACACCTACGGGTTCATACAGGTAAAACGCCAGAGTGTCCGGTGTTTTAAAACAATCTCATTTAGACATCCACCTGAAAATTAATACAGGTGAAAGGCTGGACAAATTCTGAATGAAAACTGCATATGCAAGTGTAATAATATCCGATTATTCAACTGGGGGCAGTAGCGCGCTCTATGTGCATCTATACCCATACAGAACCATAAATCATTGGACGGTGACACATGTTTTGTTATTTTGGTTTGCATGCCATGACTTCCTGATGTCTGTGACTTGACAATATCAAAGGTCTCTTGATATCTTATTTTCTGGTACTCCTACAAGTGATAATATAACCTCTCTGCATTTTAATGGATCTCTATGGGAATTGGGGGGGTGGGACTAGATTTAGATGTAAATTACACTGGAAAAGTATGGAACACATGGTTGGAGAAATGGCTGTAAGTCATCAAGGGTCTGAGGTATCAGGTGTAACAGGAATAGAAATGTTACCCTGAGTTTGTGTGAGTTTCGCCTTAATCAAGCAGTCTATCAGTATTTGTATCCCTTATTGTAATGGTGTACTGCTGATCTGCGTGTAATTTTGTGGTGTTTCCGTAGCTCAGTCCAAACTGTATTTTGTCCAAGCGTCTTTCTGTAGCCCAGCAGAAGCGTGATTGCTTGACTGTTGGTGGTATATACAATGTAAACTGCTCTCATGTATTTCATTATTTTAATTAGTTTAAAACATGCAAAAAGTGTATAGTATAGTAGTAGTTTGGAATGGTTTATGGAAAATGTAACTTGCTGATAATAGTTTTATGGATATTTTTTATTTCACCACAAGGCTGTATGCAAATTCCGGTCAGAATGCTAGCTAACCAGCAAACATTCTACACGCGTAGTCTCTTTACGTTCATTGTATAGTCACTTTTATTCTCATTCACAAATGTATTCTACTGTATTAGAAAGTGAATGTCAATTCTTTTATTTGCCTCGCAGATCGGTCCAATTACAGTCACTGTATGAATGAAAACATACTGTCGTTTGTCTTTTCATTAAGTTACGTTGCTATGGTTACAATGCAGCACATTATCGTCCACGTGCATGTTGTACTCTATTAACACTGTATTAATTAGTTCTTATATAAAATGCTTTGCCTTTGCCTGTTTCCGAATCCTAAATTTAGTTGATGTAGGTAATCTGTACTATCACTTTAATTGGAACATTATGTATATGTGTATTTTTGTATTTTTGTATTTTTAACAATTCTTTTGATGCCTTACAAAAGAAGGAGAAGCGTGATTGCTTGACTGCTGGTGATCGGTCCGATTGCAGTCACCATATGAATGAAAACATACTTTGTCGTTTGTCTTTTCATTCAGAAGTGTGATTGATTGACTGCTGGTGGAATAAATGGTTAAAGAGCAAGTTCATCAGTCCCTGACTAAATGACCATTGTTACACAAACAAGCCTTAAACCATCACTCTGCTGCCAGATATGCAGTAGATATGGATGGATCACTTGAAGGGTTTTTTCTTATGACTTATTTTTCCATAGCGTTCAATGGGAAAATTTGTCAGGAGAAACAACTCTTTGAGAGACTTTGTACAAAAGGTTCAATAATTGCTAAACAGTTCATCAATCAGGCAATTGGTGACGATTGATTGTGTTATTGTTTGTATCAATTAACCAATTACCTTGATTGTTCAACAGTGAGCCTGAGAACCTTGAAAAGGAGCCTTCTGGGAGTTGAGAGAGAAGTACGACTGATGTCTGGCGGTCTGTTTGTGTGTTTGTTTGTTTTGTATGTAAAATAAGGAGACGGAGAATAAAAACCCGTTCTCCTTCACAAGCTTTGGCTGGACTCTGATTATTCACGCGAGCCGTACGGCTCACTTCGCCACAATGACATTCAGAAGAATACATTTCGTGCTTCTTTTATTGACTTTGTAGTGCCTAATATGGAAATCTGGGTGGATGTCTGGTAGTTAAACCCTAACAAGAGTTAATTGGGCAAATATGTCAAATAAAACTCATCAGATTCTCTTTATCTTCAGATGAGTCAATTTACTTTTCCGCTCTCAGAAACAATTTTCTATTTTTGGCAAATGTTTACAAATTGACTTAAGATCACAACGTTGACACAACATCGACATATGGTAATGTAACGATCAATCTTGTCACAACCTTCTGGCAATGTTGTCACAACGTTGTGTGTTTGTAGGGCCCCTCTCTTAAAGGGTAACTACATCACTTAGTTAGATCACTTTTTTTAGCTGTAAACTTGTTTGTATGCCTACCTTATAATTAAACTTATTCATCCATTCCGTTATTTCAACAATTCTGAAATAATAACATAAATCAGGAGAAACTGGGAGAAAAGCGTCTTTGTGCTGCCCCTAACGGTTGAAATTTCCTTTGCGCTCCCCACACTGTCCCCGCCCCAATCATGATGTCAGAGTACCTCTGTGGAGGGACCTCTACGTCATATGGATAATTGTTGTCGCCCACAACGGAAACAGCCGTCACCTGATTGGTTAGACCCACTACGTTACTTTTGTTTCGGCTCCACGTTTTTAAACCGGAACAATGTTGCGTCCTGTTCATAAACTCTCTTGGCCATGAAGTTGCTGAATCTTGATTCATATTTGATGTGCATCGTCTATTTTGACAGTTTGATCCGAGTTATACGTAATCATTTGTACAATGTAGCTTCTTTCATTTATGCAAATGACGATGGCAGCTCCTCCGCCTTCACC
Organism: Ilyophis sp. 1 JC-2022; assembly: GCA_022702515.1. Classification (NCBI taxonomy): domain Eukaryota; kingdom Metazoa; phylum Chordata; class Actinopteri; order Anguilliformes; family Synaphobranchidae; genus Ilyophis; species Ilyophis sp. 1 JC-2022. Next base: position 10,318 of record JAKUDI010000726.1, on the reverse strand, counting down.
CCTCTCCCTGGCTCACCCCACGAAGTATTTTTCAAAATTGTTTCATGGGCGGAGACAGCCTGAAACAGTGGATGTATACCCTTTCAAGAACTTTCGAAGCAATAAACCGGAGAAGGGTGTGCCTGCAATACCGGAGCGGTGCAGTGTCAAGACCGGGACGGTCTGAGGACCCTAGAGTCATGCGCATGCACAAGAGAAACAAGAAGATGGACGACAATCTGAATGTGAATCAAGTTTTTTTTTTAAATGTTAAAACAATTCTGGTGTCAGTTGAATCCGACAGCAAAGTTAACGTTAGCTAGCTAGTCGAAGTGTGAGTAGCTAACTAATGTTATGTATGTAACATGAACGTTAGCGAGAATCTGACACGGTTTCGAGAGTTAGCCAGAGTGTATGGCTATGGATCTAATGTTAGCATTAGGTTGGGCATGTAATGTTAGCTAACGTTACATAAATAGATATTGCTAGCTAACGTAGCCATTCTAACGTTTAGCTAAATAGAATTTAACGTTAGCTTATGATAGTCTTTGCTAACGCTAATGTTCGATTCCAAGATAACCGAAGCATATTTAAAAGGCACTACAAACAATCATCTGTTATAACGTTAGTTTACCGATAGCTTTCTGCAAAACGAACTAATGTTGACGTTAGCCTCATTTGTTTATTTGTTTAATGAAACCGTAGCGCGATTTGGGCAAGCCCAACTAGTTGACTATGATAATGAATTCTAGCCAGCACATTGATTAAACTTAAAAAGATGGTAAGAGCATGTCGATATGATCTGTGTCTGTCAGCTACATTACATCAGCAGTACTGTCTTCAGTGTAAATGTTTGTTTAACCTGTTAGTGCAGAAGCAAATTTGGGCCAATTTTCGCCTGTTTTGCACTGTTCTGTTTAAGCCTTTATAACTACAGTTGTGCTCACCACACACATTACATTACATTACATTATAGGCATTTAGCAGACGCTCTTATCCAGAGCGACTTACATACTTCTTATTACATTTATCCATTCATACAGCTGGATATATACTGAAGCAATGCAGGTTAAGTACCTTGCTCAAGGGTACAACGGCAGTGTCCTACCTGGGAATCGAACCTGCAACCTTTCAGTTACAAGTCCAGTTCCTTAACCATTATACTACACTGCCGCCTGGTACACACACTTGTTTAATGGCTTAAATTGGAGAAGACCCCTGTACCTTTGTGTGTCTTAGATTAAAATAATAAAATTTCATAATCTTCATATAGATTATGGGCTGTAAATGCACAAACTCTTTGCAAAAAAAACAAAAACGAGGTTGTCATTCTTAGTTTACAGTACACTTCTGAAAGGAAAAGATGTAAAACAGGTCATATTTTACTGTCCTGGTGCACACACCACTTGTCAACATGTGTACAGAATTTTAGGGGGATATGTCAATCTGCTCAGGTTCCATAAGCTAATTTGTAAACAGTGTATCCTGGTGTCCCTTAGGGTGTCCAAATCTATCCAAATGGATAAAATGTGCATCACAGTAAATCAAGAGATAATCAGCTTTTTTCAACAGATAAAGTATTCTGACTCATAAAACACATGTTTGTATCAACTAAATGAGGAAATTTTCATTTTTTTCCAAATAATTTGGGTTTTGATATATAGGGGTCCAAAAACCTCTCCGAAAATGAATACAATGCTTTTTTTGTCCATATGAAGCATTTTATTATGTTCTTTGAGGTAGTAGGATCATTACAATCACTTCACATTCAGAGGGTGATACATTTATTAGCTCCAGTTCAGTTTATGGTTCCAGAAATGTATTTCTTTCCCCTGGTACACACTGAAGTCACTGATGTGTAGCCCGTCTTGCTGTCAGCCAGGACAAATAACTTGAAGCCCCACTTTGTTGGCTTGTCCTTCAAGTATTGTTTCATCCCATGCCAAGCTTTTGAGGCTACCATGCGTTCATCAATGGCCAGGTTCCGATGAGGGTGGTAGTAAGCCCTGCATGCAATCAGGATCTGGTCATGCAAAGGCTTCAGGCGAAACAGGCCATAATAACCTGCTTGGCCTTTCAGCTGGTCATTGATGGCATCTGCTGTTGTGTCGCTCATGTGGAGGAATGCACAAATGGCCTCATACCTGTAGCCCGGCATCACACTGCAGGGAAAGGGGTGCTTGTGAAGCCGGTCCTTCCTCCATAGGTCACGGGCAGCAGATGTCTTGACAAGACCCAGGTACAGGACGATGGACAGATATTTTTGCATGTCCTCAGCATCCACATCAGACCATGGTGTATGCAGTCCCTGAGCATGTTTACGGGCTGCGTTGCCATTTGTGTTGTCACAGAGGAGCTTGAGGACGTGTGCTGAAGAACAGCCGAAAGAGATCCAGGGGGCTGTAGGCTAGGGATCTGCGTGTTTAGTCGACTAGTCGATTAAACGTTGCTACCCTCGCTAGTCGGCACCAGAAATACTAGTCGGTTAAACTTATTATTTTATTAATGTACACATTTAAATTACATATTGACAAAATTTGCACTGAAATTTCATGTTTTCCTGGTCAAATGTTGCTTTATAAAAAAACGAGCATCCGATACTAATGTTAACAACGCCGGATTAAATTTTTTTTTTTTTTTAACTAAGGAAAAAAACTGAACGGATTAGCCTGTTTGCCCTGCAAGTTAAACCAGCGAGGTTGAAAGAATAAGTAGGCCTACCGCGTTGTTGAATAGCCCAATAAAACTAATCTAATGTCACGTCGATCAGAAAGTGATTAACGGTTTCAAATGGCTCTTATAATATACGCAATATTTTTCCGGACAATGTTTAACCTTATAGATTAAATTGTGCTCAATTTTGACTGTTTTATGAGTGTTTTCTTACTTTTAGATTAGTCGACTAGTCTAAATTTAAACTTCCGTTTCAACGTCAGGGAAATTAGTCGTTAGGAACATCCCTACTGTAGGCCTGCTGAAGGTCTAGCTGCACTCCTGGGGTCCTCTGGGGGCAGAAGGGGAACTGATGAGGCTCTTCATCCTCATCCGCCATGTCGTGCCATCCGTCCTCAGACTCGGGCTCCTCGCGGTGAGCAGGTACAGCAGGGCCTCCTTGACCTCGTGACCAGAGTCCTGCAGGGATCAGGAGCAGATTTCTGCCCTGAATTATTGAAAAGAAAGCAAAATAAAAAAAGTGCACAATAAGAGCCACATAGTGTACTATGTTGTGAAATCAAAAATAAAAATGCTAGGCTTTTCCAAAAATAAATAAAATAAATGCTACATTTGACATGGACTGCGATTCAGATTTACCCTAAATTAAGTTAGTTTACTTTATTTCGGTCATTAACATTTTCTTTACAAAGAGGTGTGTAGAAAGATATAATTCAATAATAATAAGTCATTTGACTGAAAATGTGTACCTACCCTTCTTACAATATACATTTTACCCTTTAAGAATTACAAAAATGTATTAGAATTACAAAAATAATTACTTTTTGTAATTCTTTTCTAAATTAAGTTGTTACTTTAGTCTTACAAATATCACAAAAATCAATACTAACCAGTGACACTGGATTGCCATTCACAACCAGCAACAATGTCATAAGTTAGTTTATGGCCCATGCATGCTAATGCATGGCTAAGCTATGTATCAACAGGCCTACTTATTATACAATACATGATATGACTTATGCTACCATTTAGCCACAAGAAATTAGATAATAAATGCTCTATTTTACATGACTACGGTGACTAAAATTCATGCATGCCAATGCATGGCTAAGCTATGTATCAACAGGCATTCTTATTATACAATACATGACATGACTTATGCTACCATTTAGCCACAAGAAATTAGATAATAAATGCTCTATTTTACATGACTACGGTGACTAAAATTCATGCATGCCAATGCATGGCTAAGCTATGTATCAACAGGCATTCTTATTATACAATACATGATATGACTTATGCTACCATTTAGCCACAAGAAATTTGATAATAAATGCTATGTTTTACATGACTACTGTGACTAAAATTCAACCGATGCACAAATAAAGTTATTTTTAAGTTAATACAGTTAATACTTACATGTCAACAGCCACATACATCTTCGCCCTGTGCAAAAGCATTTTCGACAACAGTCTATGCTTTCAGCCTCAGATCCACTTTCACTTTATCCCTCCGACGAACTAAAAACTAAAAAACGAACTAAAAATCTCCTCCACTACATCCGACAGGGACATATATTTTTTCGCCATCATATATATATATATATATATATATACATCCTAAGCTTTCTGAAATGGTACGGAATTGCCAAAGGTAGATTTAACTAGCTGATCGCTATCCATGCGTAACACACGAATTGTGATCTAAAATGGCTTCCGGGTGTTTTCAACAAAGGGCTGCGTTACGCGTGGATAGCCATCGGCGAGTTAAATTCACGTATGGGAATGCCATACCGTTTTAGAAAGCTTAGGATGTACTCTATTGGACGAAATAAGTGTCAATCGAAATAAAGTTCGTTTGAAGGATTGACCAGGGCTTCCTTAGCCTCGGCTTTTCTAAATATACCAAAAGGAAGAGTTCAGACTGAGATTCAGTTTAGAAGGCGAGCGAAAATGATGGCGGCGAGTAGTAGTGGAGGGATTTCAGAGGACAGTGAGGATGACATGGATGTTGAGGAACGGAGTAGAGTAGCTAGCAGGAGAGGACGGGGTAGAGGGAAAGTGAGGATAGAAGAGCAGGTGAGAAAACCAGTTGATAAAAGTAAAAAACGGAGTTTGGAGGAAAGTAGCTCTGATAGTGAAGGATCTAGATCAGTTTGTAAGAAATTGGTGGGAGAAGAATTTAAAATAATACTGAAATTTAGGCGGGAAGATGAAAATGAAAATACCAACTTAAGTCTAATGACTTTGACCAGGGAGTTGAAAAAGAAAGTAGGCGATATTGAAATGGCTAAAATACTTCGAGATGGAAGTTTGTTTTTAAAATGCAAAAACGAAGAACAGAAAAATAGGGCGTTGCAGATTGAAAATATCGGCAGGAAAACGGTGATTGAAAAAAAAGTATTGGGTGAGGATAGAGTTAAATGGGGAGTCATAACAGGCATACCGATAGAAGAAGATATGAATAAGATTGGAGAGATTATCGAAGGAGGAGAAGTGAGTAGAATTAAAAGACTGTTTAGAACAGTGAATGGAAGGAAGGAAAAGAGCTTATCGATACTATTGGTGTTTCAGGGTTCAATTTTACCTGAAAGAGTAAAAATTGGATATATGAGCTTTAGGGTAAGGGCTTATGTACCAACACCGCTACGTTGCTACAAATGCCAGAGATACGGGCATATTGCCGCAGTTTGTAGGGGGAAACAAAGATGTCCTAAATGTGGAGGAGATCATAAGTATGGAGAGTGTGGGGATAATGTGCAAGCTAAATGCTGCAACTGTGGAGGTGGTCATAGCGTGGCATATGGCGGATGTGAAGTTAAAAAAAGAGCAATGAAAATTCAGCAAATCAAAACACAAAATAACATAACATATGCAGAGGCAGTAAAGAAAGTGCAAGGAGAAAGCAGAGTAGAAAAATCTGAGAGAAATGACCAACCTTCTAGATTTGAAGTGCAAGGAGAAAGAAGAGTAGAGGATTCTGAGAGAACAATTGTTAAACAAACTTCTAGAGTTGGGATCGAACAGTGTTGTCAAACTGAAGGGTTAAGCACTGAAAAATTGGTTTTATTCATTGCCTATGTCCTCAATTGTTCAGATCAAGCTAAAAGCAAAACCGAGAAAATAAGAATCATAGTTAAGGGAGCGGAAAAGTTCTTGGAGGTGAAGGGTCTTTGTTGGGAACAAATTCATAAAGAATTGAGTCCGAATCAAAGTCAGGAAACATGTTCTAAAGGACCTATGTAGGCATTCAAATCGAGATGAAGAGATTCAAATATGATTTAAGAGACGTATAATAGTTTGGTATAATTTTAGGTTTTATTTAGTTTCTTTTTATTTATTTTTTATTTTTTTTAATTTTATTTTATATACAGACCTAAGATAAATTAAATTTAATGAATCCAGATCTACACTCCAATCCGGTTGGTGGCGGTAATGTACAATTTAATTGTCTACAAACCGCCATAAAACACCAAAGAAGAAGAAGAAGAAGACAGAAATGGGGTTTTAAGTTCTCAGTTGAAAAGACCAAAGTAATGTTCTTCACAAGACAAAGGGTTAGAGGAAATTTTCATTTGCAGCTATACGGAAATAATTTAGAGACAGTTGAGTCATTTAGATTCTTAGGAGTGTATTTTGACTCTAGATTAACATGGAGGGAACACATTAAAAATATTGTGGATAAGTGCAAAAAGATTTTAAATGTGATGAGATGTCTCGTGGGGTTGGACTGGGGAGCGGATGTAGCATCCCTGAAATATATTTATGTAGCACTAATCAGATCAAGGCTGGACTATGGGAGTGTGGTGTATGGATCTGCAGCAAAAACTGTGCTTGGAGGGTTAGATGTGATCCAGGCCCGGGCCCTTAGATTATGCATAGGAGCAGTGAGAACATCACCTGTGTGTGCCCTTCAAGTTGAAGCAGGAGAAATGCCATTGAGTTTACGCAGAAAACAGCTCAGAGTAAACTATTGGATGAATTTGAGAGGACACGGAGATAATCATCCAACCAAAAGAGTGCTACAGGCCTGCTGGGAAAGGGAGGGAACAGTTAAAACAAGTTTTGGTTGGACAGGGGAGGGAGCAGCAAGAGACCTGGGAGTGTATGGAATGGAGTTCTGTCCAACAGTGCATAGGCCTAGAATCCCTGTGTGGATACTAGAACCATTAAGCATAGACTTAGAGTTGCTGCAAGTTAAGGAAAGGAGGGAAAATGCAGATCTAGTCAATGAGTTTTATTGGCATACAGAAAGTAAATACACAGAGTATGTACAGGTTTTTACGGACGGATCAAAAGATCCAATAACAGACAACACTGGTTCTGCTGTTGCAGTGCCTAGTAATAGAACAGAAATATGCAAACGGACATCAAACTTTTTAAGTGTATACTCAGTTGAGTTGTACGCCATATGGATGGCCTTAGAGTGGGTTGAACAAGCCAAACCTAGCAGAGCTCTGATTTGTAGCGATTCAGCATCTGCTCTGTACAGTCTGAAGCTAGGTACATCCAGTAATCGCCAAGACCTATTATTTGAAATAATGGAAATACATTCACGGGTGGTAAAACAAGGCACTGCGGTCACATTAATTTGGGTTCCTGCGCACATGGGTATTAAGGGAAATGAGAAAGTGGACAAATTAGCCAAACAAGCTGTCAAAAAAGGAAACATAGACACCGCAATTGTACTTTCTAGAGCAGAAGGAAAGAGTATAGCAAGGAAGGAAATTTATAAAGAGTGGCAGCAGTACTGGGATCAGGAGATAAGAGGACGACAACTACATATAATACAAAAAAGAGTGGGTAGGGAGAGAAACAGAGGAGGAAATAGGAAAGAGGAGGTAGTGATGACCAGACTTAGAATAGGACATAGTAACTTAAACGGGACTCTCAGAATTATAGGGAAACATCCAACTGGACTCTGTGAACAGTGTCATGAACAAGAAACCGTAGAGCACGTTCTTGTTAACTGCAGAAAATATGTATTAGAAAGAAAGGACATGATGGATGGAATGGAAAGAACAGGCCTAACAGGAGACAGTTTAAAATACATTCTGGAGTGTGGTGGAAGTGGACAAGGCAGGAAATATTTGAACACATATCTCAAGAGAACAGGACTGATGGAAAGAATTTGATAAAACGGACACTGTAGGAGTTAACTAACTCCAGAAGATGGCAGTAATGCAACGCAAAGGATGCAAGCTGCCGTTAAACTCCAAAGAAGAAGAAGAAGAAGAAGACCAGGGCTTCTTTGAAATGCGATCATTTGCGCACGGCCATTTTAGAGTATGGACACATGTTGAGAAAAGGCTTAAATGTTAAAAACGGGCCAACCAAGGCAAAAAATAACCTCAGATTCTTGCATGGGACATCTTAATCTTTATAACCAGAGGTAAGGTTACGAGTTTATTTAATATTTTACCGGAGCTTTTTATCGCAAAAGAAAGTTATGTGGTGACGAGCAAACATCACTCGTTTTTTTTCCTGTGGAGTGAGTAAGCATGTTGACAGTTTTACTTGTATGTATTCAGAATCTTGGAAGGTGTTTCTTGCTGCTGTGATAGTAAACGATTTTTTGGTGATGAAATAAAAACTTTAATTAACTTGCAAATGTGTTTAAATGTCTGCTATCTTACATGTGGTCGGGTCCATTGTAGATGTAGTAGTAGCTACAGTGTAGCAGCATAGCATGCTACGTTCATGAATTACAAGCTAATGGTGGCAGATAGAAACGTGATATTTCGCACGCTGATAGGATATTAAGTACTGATTATGATCATATGCGGGTTATGGTGATACATATGGTAATATCCATATTTTCGTAACTTGAATATCACGAGCAACGTATTTATGACGTGTCATAAAAGTAGAAGACGCGTGCGTCTCTGCCACTAGGGGGCATGCACAAACAGGTTAATACTAATTGTTTTACCATTTTAATTAAGTTTAAATTATCTTAATAATTAGCTAAACTGTGCTGACTGACTGATAACACATACAGTGGGGGTAAACAGGCAGTCTCTTCATTTGGACAGTGTTTTGTAATGTTGGGTATTTTTAATAGTCAGTTATTATGTATTCTGCATCTATAGGCTTACACTACTTACTTAGATTCTGTCATGTGCTGTATATATGAAGTGATTTCACAGACACAGATTAAGCTCAATCCAGGACAGAATATTCAAAATGTCTTTTGGTCCAGTACTAGGCTGAATTTGTGTCAGTGAAATTAACTAAGTGTTCAAATTGACCAATTAGGCTTTCTCTTTTTCAAGATTCATATAACTATACAAAAAGAACGATCCTTGTCACTTAAGAGATGCACCACATGCTGCAAGAGGTTTCACTGCCCGTTCTGCAAGGCATCTTTGTTCCAACCAACAAAATGTAGCAAGGCCAAAACCCATTTGGAAGTCAAATGTCAATGCCAAAAGTCAAATGTCAATAACATGTTATTTCTAATTTGTTCTCTCTCTCTCTCTCTCTCAGAACAGGAAACCAGGCCCAACAGTGAACCTCCGATGAGGCGGAATGTACAACGCTAGGAGCATTAAAGTGGAGCCTCTGAAAATTGCCATGTACTTCCTTGCGCAAATAAAAGTTATTTGTTTTCAATTTTGTGCACAAATTTGTTTACATTCACGCTACTAAGCATTTCTCCTTCAATGAGATAAACCACCACCAGACAGGGTGTGACCATTACACTGACACAACTTTTGCTGGGGACAATAAAAGACCACTCAAATGTGTGTTTTTGTCACATGACCCGATGCTACAGATGTTGCGAGTCTTGAGAAAGCATGCAATTGGCATGCTCTATGCTGGGAGCTTTAAACCCCCCTCCAAAATTTTTTTTTCAACAATTGACAAATTTCTTGCATGAGATATTACTTCTCATTATATTTTCACTTGGAAACCATCTTATTTAAAGAGATGAACACACACAGGAGCTGTACTAGCTTAAAATAATAGATGTTTCTGTTTTTTTCTGGACACCGCCATTGGTGGCTGTGAGAAATCTACGCCTTGGCATATTCTACTAGTCTGGAACTCTACTGGAGAGAAGCAACACCATTCTTCCAAAATAATGTTAAATTGGGTTGAGATCAAGTGGCAGCAAAGGCCATAGCATATGATTCCCATCATATTCGTACTGTGAGCCACTGTAAAATAAATGCATTTTGAGGTAAAATGAGTTCTATGTTACATTACATTACAGGCATTTAGCAGACGCTCTTATCCAGAGCGACTTACACAATTTCTTATTACATTTATCCATTCATACAGTTGGATATATACTGAAGCAATTCAGGCTAAGTACCTTGCTCAAGGGTACAACAGCAGTGTGCTACCTGGGAATCGAACCTGCAACCTTTCAGTTACAAGTCCAGCTCCTTAACCATTATACTACACTATGTCAAATTAAAGCTCTTGATGAGCTCTATCTAGTGCCAAAAGGACAGCTGAAATCATGAACACTTGAACAGTATTGAATAAAGCAACAAAACAAAGATGTAACGCAAAATTTATGGTCATTTTGGAGCCAGAAGTCAAATTTTTTATACAGCTTTATTATTGACATGCAAGAACTGCAGTCCTGCCATGGTTGCACTGCAATTCGGTAGGTGAAATGAAAAACTAGGGTCCTGAGGCTGTCCCTGACACTG
>JAKUDI010000725.1:0-17705 GCA_022702515.1 Ilyophis sp. 1 JC-2022 | reverse complement strand
CTCACAACTACGTCCAGCTTCTCCTCCAGTGCCTGCAGCTTGGCCTCAATGCCATCCAGACGCTGGCAGATTGTCTGAGTGATGGAAAACAACAAGGTCTGCAGAGAAAAAGAGAGACACAAACGCAAATATTTAATATCAATATTGCAAATCTTCATCGTCTAGTGTGTATTTTTGTGAGAGCGTCCACATGTCTGTACCTTGAGGGAAGCGTCCTGGCTACTGATCTCCACCCTCTGTCTCTTCCTGTCGGGTTTATCATCTGCATCCAAAACAGCTACAGCAAACACAAACACAAACACAGAAATATTACACTCATGAGCACAATCACATCTGTATTCATAACTACACATTAGTCATTTAGCAGATGCTCGTATCATTTATAAGATGAAGTGCATAACTGCCTTCATACATAAAGGACACACAATTTAGTATTACTGGAGAGAGGACTATAGGCACACTTATAGTCAATTACCATGTAATTCACAATTAAAATGCACTTCATAGTCACAGTCATAATAATATGCTTAATCATTTCTACTCTTATTTTTCTTTCCCATATTCACCCCTGAGTCAGAGTGCAGGCAGCATGAGGACGGAGCATGGACAGACTGAGGAGAAACTTAACAGAGTAGGGTGAGATTGAGGGGAGAGTAGGGTGAGATTGGGGGGGAAGAGTAGGGGGAGACTGCGGGGAAGAGTCGGGGGAGATTTGGAGGAGAGTAGGGTGAGATTAAGAGGAGAGTAGGGAGATTTGGAGGAGAGTAGGGGGAGATTGAGAGGTGGATAGAGGAGTCTGTCCTACCAGAGTGGTCTTCCTGGTTCAGATCTTCCACCGCAATCTGCACCATCTCCACCAGATCCTGCTCTGACATCATTCAGCCTGCCGTTTCTAAGTGAACAACAATACTGCTGGCAATCACAGGCCTTAGCCTATCATAGGGGAGCAGTGGAGGCAGTATAGGGTGGAGCCAAGAGTGATTTCCTGTTTTCACCTCCACAGTCTGCTTCTACTGAACAGAGATACACATAAATAAATAGCTGAATCTATGATCATAGAAAAAGCATGTCAACAACACAAATATATGTCACGGAGTCTGTCTGGATGTTTGATGGTTTTTCCATAAGAGCACATCAAAGCTTGATAACAAGAACAGGCCATTCAGCCCATCTTTGCTTCTACTTCAAGACATTATTAAGCACTGTGTCAAGTCTGATCTTGAACAACCTTTACGTCTATGACAAGCTATTCCAAGCATCAACAATGCCTCCTGATTGACATACAAAATTTAACTTTGATCTCATTACCACCTATCCCATGCAAAAGGCCTATACAAATCCTATGAAAATCACATATGCCATATACAAAACTTATAAAATAAATATGTGGTATAGAACGAACATATACATTTCAGACTAAAATGAAATAGTTCCCTAACATACATGGTACTCCCTATAAAAAACATTGAAAGACTATATAAGAATACAAGTATATAATATAATCCTAATCAACATATGATTTTTCATAAAACATTGCAAGTATGATTATACGTGATTTTTAGACCTTTTGCATATGGGATGCCCCTTTATTCGACTGACAGAATTCAACTTAAAATTGTGGTCAACTTTCCCCTCAATTTCCTTTTGTGAAGCCTGACAAGATTTTGTACCTTATGCAGAACTTATAAATTCCACAACTGATGAAATTTATCTCATGATAAATTTACTTCAATTAAAGGTTGGATTTTTCTCATTTCTTCAGTGTGAGATTAAGCCAATTCACCAAACGGTGAATTTTTTATAACCCTTTTTACTCATCTTTACCATGGGTGCCAATAATAGTGGAGGGCACTGTATATCCCTCTTAGTACGGAAGGTACTAAGAGGGATATACTTAGGGCGGAAGTGTGGTATAATGGTTAAGGAACTGGGTTTGTAACCGAAAGGTTGCAAGTTCGATTCCCAGGTCGGACACTGCCGTTGTACCCTTGAGCAAGGTACTTCACCTGCATTGCTTCAGTATATATCCAGCTGTATTAATGGATACTATGTATAAATGCAAAGGAAATGCTGTGTAAGTCGCTCTGGATAAGAGCGTCTGCTAAATGCCTATAATGTAATGTAATGTAATGTAGTACGGTACCCAGAAAAGAACACAATACTCCAAATGTAGTTTTATGAAAGCAATGTTACATTAATACAACCTATTGTGATGTAGGCCTATACGTGGTCCATTTCGCCATATACTTCCTGCATGGGTGAAGAGTAAATTCAGTGACAACTTTGGCTTTTTTATGTTTATGGAGCAGACTGGAATATCAGTAAGAAGCAATATTGCCGGCAGGAGTTTGGGAGGCTGGTTCTTTGTGGATAATGGAGGTTTAGTCCTACAGGATGTTTGTGGTGGTTTATGGGATTCCAGATGTATGCTCTCTGTACTCAAAGTGGTCATTGGTTTTTCCCCTTCATGGAGTATTTAATTACATATGGGCTCATTTCACCAACATCACCTTAGGGACCAAGGATGGAATTGGATTGGCTCTCAACAGGGGCGGGTTTCCCGAAAGATGTTGTAGCGCAAAAAAAAATATCTTCAAGTATCTCTTGAAGAGCATAATGAGTTTCACGAGGGTTTCCCAAAAAGTGTCGTAGCCTACGTAGTACGTGAAATGTGTTGTGAATTCACATCTTCCAACGTGTCTTGAGCTTAGAAGAATCTCTTCAATGTGATCGTGCCGACATTCAAAGAGTATGGTTAACACAGTATCCATGGTTGTAAGTACAGAAAAGCTATGGGGGGGGGGGGGAAATAAACTGCATGCATCCCCCCAACATTGATGTCTCATTATGAGCTGACAATGGGTAGACTAAAAGCTGCTTAAGCCTGTTGACAGTCCTTAGCTCCAGGCTAAGAAAGATTTTAACCCAGGGCTAAGCAAGTGTTCACACTTGCACATTCTAAAGTGGGATAGCACTAACCTTAACCCTGGGCTAGCTGACCCTGCTACGGAGCAGGGTTAGCACCGACATTTCGGGGTTAGCCCCAGAAATCTCCCCAAACACGGTGCCAAAATAGCCAGTGTGAAACAGGGTCAGTGGCAACAATTGTGGCAATGAATATAATTCTCACTGTCCAATCCAACAGTGTGGAACGGACGTTAGCCCAGGGCTTAGGGGTACAGTGTGAATCCCTAATAAATTATTGTGTGAACACAGGATGAGCTAGCCCTGCGTTATACTTAGCCTGGGGCTAAGAATAGCCCAGGGCTAACAATAGCCCAGGGCTAACTACTGTGCAGTATGAAAAGGCCTCTTGAGATCTTGTAAGAATATCACTTTCCGTATCGTATTCAGTTGTTGGAGACACAATCGAGATTCAGTCCGTTTTCCATGACAACATTTTTAGGCAGAAAAGGCCATCAAGATTTTATTTTTGTTTCAAAATGATTTGCTATAATCCATATAAATAGCGCCAATGGCTCTATGAACTGTGAGTAACATTTTTAGTTTAGACAGTCTTTATTTCTTGGACCTCACCATATGAGAACTAAACATTTTTTTTTTTAGCCTGGTCATATACATGTAGTAAATTAAGTTATGATTATTTTGTGAGAAATTATTAAATATTACATATGACACTGCAAATCAATATACTAATCAATACAGCTTTGATAACTTGATTAGTCCATTAGCATAGTTATTTTGGTTACACTGGGGGAAGGCGAGGTACATGTCTTCAAGACATGTTTTCGGAAACCATTGCCAAATTTTCACGATATTTTATTTAGTACTTGAAGTATCTCGTGAAATCTCAAAACTCAGCCCAGAAGGTTTCATTGCTGAAAGAGCAGGCCAAATTTGAGTTTGAAGGAACAGATCACGTTGTTGTTTTTTTAGTATCTTATTTTCAGTTGGAACTATCTTATACATATGCAACCGGAGACCGCTGTTGTCAAAAAAAGACTGGCAAAATATAAAAAAGCATACTAATGTTTAGAATTGTGACTAAATGCTATAACGTTAATCCTCCGGAAACATAATATCACTCCTTTTCTTGCTTTAGACCAAACCCGCCAAATCAACCCATGCCAACAAATTAAAAGCTGGCTGGTAGTCAAAACTGTAAAGACAATAACCTACATTCCAAATAATTTTCATCCAATCAGTCTCATACAAATAAGATGCAAAAAATCAAGTACAATTCAAGTACAGGGGTGCATCCCAATATTCTTCACTCCTCTCCTCCACTCGTCTCCTACAAGGAAGTATGCAAAACAGCCTGTACATTTCAAGTACAAGTAGTTGCATGTACAGTATACAATGTACCTGACATTGCCGTTTGCGTCGAAATATTCATATGTAACCATTAATATGTAATCAACAACATTAGATTAAAAGTTTAAAACACAAAGATAGGTTACCGGGGCACGGAGGAGAGGTGGTGGTAGTGGAGGAAAAGCGGTTGCATTTTTTTTGTATTGGGTCGCACCCCAGATTTAGGAGGGTTCTAGCCTTTATTCGGTGCAGTTATCAAACTCAAGGTTCAGGTTAACCCTGTCCATATCCTAAGCTATCGATTATCAGCTAAAAAGGCTAAACTGATCGTAGATCAGCACCCCTACCCCGAGGCATTTATGGACCCATATCTATGGATTTGGTTGGCAACTCGCTTATCTCACGCAGAACTTGACTGGTGCGAAAATTTGCCCTGACTATGTTGTTAGCAACGAATAGGGCTTGGCCGCTGCTGTGCTCTGTGCTGCACAAAAGCGGGACATTAAATCTAGCTCAATTGTGGAAAAAAGAGAAATACGTTGGCAAACAAATTAATATTTTATTCATGTTGGTTAATCCGCGGGGAAATTACGGAAACGAGAAGGAAAAAAAACTCGTGAAATCAACGCGCTGAACATTTTAATAATCCTGAAGCAAGCTTGCTACACAGCGTTGGCGAATTAAAAAGTGTAGCTCAGGTAGCCTACATAAACGTTCGCTAGCTAGCCGGCTAGGTTACTGCGACCGACAACGTACATAAAGACTTCATGTTAGCTAGCATGAGACAACAGCTAGCTCATCTGGATACAGCAAGCAGTTAAACCAAGCTAACGTTACCTACTTAGCCAAAACAATTTCCAGAACAATTTACATATCACCTAACGTACTTCGCCATGTAACTTAGTTAGCTATACTAAGACTAAGTTGCACAACAAAGCGGGAACGCTGGATCAGATTGAAAAAACCCTCGATAGCTAACGTTAGCCCAGTAGCCAACATCCAGTTAGACTTCTTGCTAACGCAGCTTGCTAACGGTGACAAATTGGCAAACCTGATACATCCACGTAAAAATATTTCACCATTACAAAAACTAATGCGATTTAAGATAACTATGATTAAAATAATAGCGTGACATTGATGTTAGACATCTGGCTAAACAGCTAACAAGCTACCCAGAATACTCTGAAAGCTAAATTAGCCAGTTGACATTAAATCATAGCAAAGTTAGATCTAAAGGTCTTTTAGCGGCTAGCAAGCTAATATCCAAAAACCAGCTACCTAGGCCCCAATGCCTGAACAACCTCGCACAGATGAGAAAAGTCTGTTAAAGGTGGTCGTGATAATGAAAGAATTCAAAGCAATAAAACCTGATCAGGGGGAAAAAATACAGATCAACACCAGGACGTCACACCCCATTTACACCCAGCTCTCGAGAGCGGGATATGAACGGCGTGAGTTTGGTTTATATTACCGTGTGAATGATGAATTCTCGTGTTGTTTGTAGGGATTCCGATAATGGCGTCCTTCCTCGCGAGAAAAAGCCCCAGTTTCTGCTCGAGTTAAGGAAGGCTGCAGATGCGTCGTTAATGGGCGGAGTCTACGGTGCACACAGTTCCGCCACTGACTGTAATCACAAGGGCAGACGGCAAGCAAGTTCGGACAGAAAATGTTTGATTACAAGGGTCTTAATTAAACCGGAACGGTTAATGTACGTGAATCACGCATCCGAATAGTTTGTACAGATTCAAGGGGTTTGTTGTCACTATTTTCAGTTCGTGACGATAGACTTAGTGGCGTTATTAGCTCTTTTACAGAGCGACTACAGTGCACACATACCGTATGTACAGGTCTAGGCAGTGAACTGCGCTGATCAATTTTGCCAGATGCCTGAATTAATCCTCCCCCCAAAGTAATTCTGAAAATCCTCCATCTTCAATTGAGTCCCATACAATTTTCTCACAATTTCCCCCCATACCTCCTTTTAAAGTCCCCCGTCATTGACTCCCATACATTGTTTCTTTAAAACGTCCCCTTATTAGGGGGGGAGGGGATAATTGAGTCAAAAATAAAATTTTTGGAAACTGATTACACCCATTTCAGTGGTGATGCATTGGGTAATTTGAAAGATATTTTGTATAAGAAGTGGGTATTTTTTACTTATATACTTATTTACTATATACTTTTGTGGCACCCACACTACACTGGGCTTCAGCAGTGCCATGAATAAGGTTATGCGGCTGGTGGAGGCAGATATGAAGATGGAGCAAGTGCTGAAGTGTTTCATGGTGGATCTGGAGGTAGATAGCAAGAATGTCAGTGTGGCTGGACAAGCACTAGACATGTGCCTCAAGTTGGTGGCTCCTGAATTCACTCACAAGCTCTGGAACCGCTACAAGCAATTCCTCCTCTTCCTTGATCAAGTGTGCTGTTTGCCTACAAAGATAGTAGGTTTGGGTGCCTCTCCAGGGCAGCAGCAGTCCTAATATACCACTATGACCATCTGGCAGAGTTCCTAAGCCAGAATCCTCACATCAACAACCGCCTAGCCTGCCTGGTCAGAGAAGTGATGGAGCTTCCCTACCTCAAAGTGGTCCTCGTGGTGTTTGCCTGCCTGGGTGTGCACTTGGTGGAGCCCTTCTATGCCAGGACCATAGAGAAAGATGCTACCCATACTCAGCTCAGGGAGTTCTACAAGGGACTGCATACAGGCTTGGGCCAGCTAATCATTGACGACTTCACAAGGTTCACAAAGTCTGAATATGCTGGGGTATCTGATGATCTATTCAGTGTAAAGACCACCTACAAGGAGGAGGTCCTGAACTCTGTGTCTGACCTAGCTTCAGAGCACTTGGAGGAAGTGAAGAAGCTGATCAACCTAATGCTGCCCCACCTACAGACTGTCCTGGCCAGACAGAGGAGGTACTATGGAATTTATGAGGAGGCCTTCAAAATGGCCGATCAGGCGATCGGTGAGTAACATCGAGCGATCAGGCGAATAACATCGATGAAACCACTGTGCACAACATTGGCATGGAAAGACAATGTGGCAAGGTGGACTACAGACTGAGAAAGCTAGGCACACTGAATGCAGTCAGCAGGTCAATCATCTTGCAGAAGAGGACTGGACAGCCTCCCTCCTTCAGGGGCTTCAAGGCAGCAGCCAAAGCTAAAAGGGAGGTCGCACTCAAATGGAGTAAACACATGAAGGAGAAGTTTGAGAATGGGGCAGAACAGGAACAGGAGATGGCTCAGAGAAAAGAAAGGAAAAGACTGGACATGCTGGACACACTGAAATCTAGTGGTGGCCCCTTCACAGACTGCAGAGAAGTAGAGAAGTTCCTTATGGATCAAACTCTGGACGACAATGCTAAGCAGCAGAGGATGAAGCTGGAGGTCCAGTTTGCCAGAGAGAGCACCATGCTTCTGCTTAGAGTTGACCCCATCTTCCGAATCCAGATGACACTGCCCAATGGGAAGAGGAGGATGAAAACTACACAGGAATTTAGAGATGCCCTCATGTCCTACCTGGGCAGGAGGAATGACAGAACCACTCTGGAATATGAGAAATTCCAACAAAGTCTTGAGAGACTGGCATCTTCCTAAGTTGTTTCCATGCCACTGTGACTCAATAATAATGAAAAATTAATGTTTTCTGAATGTTTTCAAATTGAAATTAAATTGTTATTGTTAAGAAAGTATTCTGAATGAAGTGAAATTATTTATACACACTAGTATTAACAGAAAAAAACACTAGTCAGTGCCTATACATGGCGGAAAAGCCAGAAAACGCCATTTTATATATATATATTTTATTTTTTCAAAGGGTGGGGGGTGTATTTCAAGATACAGAATTGGTTTTGGTGTGTGAAACTTCTTGTATCAATAGTGTTAATCATTTCCCAAATGGGCGTCGTCAAATTCTAACTTTCGCGATTATCTCCCCCCTACCCTTATGTTTTTTTAAATCCCCTACATTTAGGGGGAAATCCCCATCTGGCAACACTGGCGCTGATGGCCATCTGGGTCACAACTACAGTTCTGTGGCCACAACCTATAGTGGTAGTCAATACATCAATGTACAACATAAAGTTAGATGTCATAGTAGGAGCAAGCGGGAAATATAGAGTGTAGCATTGTTAAGAAGCAAATGGAAATATAGTTTTGCATTGCATTGCATTGGTACAACTCGTAAACCCATTAAAAATGTTCAGAATAAAGGTTAGTCAAGGTGGTTTTAAATCTATGTGTTTTCAGTCTGGTGGAAGATGGGCAGTGGCTTTTTTTGCTTTCCTCGTTGTTGTGGGAGGGCCCATCCCACCACTGGGAGGCCAAGATTGAAAAAGTGACCAAGAGAAAAAGAAGTAGGGGCCCCTTTAGGAGATGACTTTAAAGGTGGCTACAGCATTTGTCAATATTTTGTAGAAATACAACCAGGTACATTTTATGTGCATGCATTTCTGATATAAGTATTAACAGAGTGTCCCGTCAGCAATATGCATACGTTACAACACTATAAGCTTGAACGGATCCAGCTTATATTAAACTTTGCACTGATTGATCAACTCTGGGTTTCACTTGCTTTTGCATTCTCACCCAAATGTGTGTACTCAGACGACACAGGAAGAGAAGTCTAGGAGGACAGAAAGTCCAGTCTATTCAGAGAGAAGACAGATTTTATTTACCATAAAAAAAAACCGCTGTAAAAAATTACTGTCACCGGGGGAAAAACTTTTGGTCTGGGTCTAGTCTGAACAAACACAAACTCCTCTACAGGTGTGTCCCAGCCAGTCTCCCAACAGCTTCTCCGACAGGTATAGATGAGAACGGTCCCAAATTTCCACTGCCACTTCTACAGAGATAAAAAAAAAAAAGGAAAAACAGGACTTACCATACATTTTACCAGCAAATCATGATAGACCCCAATTCTGCCCCTCTTCTCCTAGTAGTAGATACAGTCAAGCCGGAAAAGTCTGCACACCCCTTTCACCTTTCCACATTTTATTACGTTACAGACTTATACTACAATAGATTGAGTTCACTTTTTTCCTCAAACATCTACACACAATAGCCAATAATGACGAAGTGAAAACAGGTTTTTAGAAAATATGCAATTTTATTTTACTGACAAAAATAGGTTATTTAGGGGTTAGATATCTGTACACACCCTTAGCCTAATACTTGGTTGCTGCACCTTTGGCAGCGATTACAGCTTCAAGGCGTCTTGGAAAGAAGCTACGAGCTTGGCATGCTTGTTTCTGGATATTTTTGCCCATTCCTCTTGGCATATCCTTGCAAGCTCCGTCAGGTTGGATGGGGAGAGGGAAAATGGGGGGGTTTCGGTACACAGCCATTTTCAGCTCTTTCCATAGATGTTCAATTGGATTCAGGTCTGGGCTCTGGCTGAGCCACTCAAGGACATGCACAAGTGGACTTTCTCCGAAGCCACTCCTTTGTTCTCTTGGCTGTGTGCCTTTCCAGTCGTTGTCATTGTTGGAAGGTAAAAACCCTTCGCCCCAGTCTGAGGTCCAGAGCGCTCTGGAGCAGGTTTTTCTTCAAGGATCTCGGTTGTACTTAGCTGCATTCATCTTTCCCTCTATCAGGACTAGTTAGCCCCGTTCCCCGCTGCTGAAAAACATCCCCACATCATGATGCTGCCACCGCCATGCTTCACTGTAGGGATGGTATTAGGCCAGGTGATGAGCCGGTGCCTTGTTTCCCCCAGACGTGACGCTTGGTATTCAGGCCAAAAAGTTCAATTTTGGTTTAATCAGACCAGCTAATCTTGATTCTCATGGTTTGAGAGTTCCCTCATAGGTGCCATTTGGCAAAACTCCAAGCAGGCTGTGATTGTGCCTTTTACTAAGGAGGGGCTTCTGTCTGGCCACTCTACCATAAAGGCCTGATTGGTGGAGAGCTGCCCTGGATGGTTGATCTTCTGAAAGGTTCTCTCTCTCCCCCATCCTCCACAATGATACGCTGGAGGCCCGTTCCTTCCCCGATTGCTCAGATTGGGCTGGGCGGCTCAGGTCTAGGAAAGATTCTTTGGTGGTTCCAAACTTCTTCCATTTTTACCAAATGATGGTGGCCTCTGTGCTCTTTGGGGACCTGTAACAAGCTGCAGAGAGATTTTCCCGTACCCTTCTCCAGATCTATGCCATTGACACAATCCTGTTTCTTTCTGAGGTCTGCAGATAATTCCTTTAACCCCATGGCTTGGAGTTTGCCTCTGACATGCACTGTCAGCTGTGGGAACCTTATACAGGCAAGGTGTTGGCAATCCCCAATCATGTCCAATCATTGAATTTATCACAGGTGGACTCCAATTAAGTTGTAGAAACATCTCAAGCAGTATCAGTGGAAACAAAATGCAATCCTCCGCTCACTTTTGGGTGTCATATCAAAGGGTGTAGCACACTATGTGTACAATATGATATTTTACATTTTGATTTTTAAATAAATTAGCACAAAACCTGTTTTCATTTAGTCATTATGGGCTATTTTGTGTAGAAATTTTTGAGACAAAAAATTAACTCAATCTATTGTACGAATATGTCTGTTAAACGTAATATAAACGTGGAGAAGGTGAAAGAGGTGTGCATGGACTTTCCGGCTTCTTGGACTGTATATATATATATATAATATATTTCAGTGAGCACCATAATGTTAATTGAAACAGTGACCACATTTTTTGTTATATTTGGTTCTGTACTCTGAGCAAATGAGTTTGAAAGGATACAATGACAATGTGGTTGAAGTGGCAGACTGTCAGCTTTAATTTGAGATTATTTTTCATTTCCCTTTTGTACATAAAAAGGTCCATATTGGACAGTTTAACATAATGTATGAATAAAAAGTATAAAAAAATCATTTTTTAAATATTTGGAATCACATATCCTTTGCTTGCCATGTAGGCACTTTCCTGATGTCTGTGACCCAACAATATCAAAATACTCTTGATATCTTATTGGGGCGGGGTCTGGTGACTCTTACAAAGTTTAGGAGAGGCTGGGGTTGGGTAAAGAGTGTGGGGTAATTTGTGGTTTTTGGTGGTAGCGGTGGGTATGGTGGGGTTTTCGGGGTGGGGTTATTGGGGTTTTGTGTGGGGGTTGGATTTCTTTAAACCTTCTCTGCATTTTTGGGGGATGGACCTCTATATGTGGACCAAATATTAAAAATTTATGGTACTTTATTCTACATTATGTTAAACTGTTATGTTAAGACATTGTTAAAACTCCCGTCCCTTCAAAACCTAACTACCCCCACCCCAACACCCAGACCACCCCCACCTGACCCACATCCTGTATTTGTTTATGATGCCCGAAAATGGAGGGAGACTATGTACAAGCTGGCGGGATGGGTAGACACGCTTATAATTTCTAAAAAACGGGTTTCATCCGATATGGGGATGAAAATACCCTCACATTAAAATGTCACCCCCCGACAGTCTGCACTTAAACCTCAGATTTGTCCATTGTAATCCCTTTTTTTGAGCTTAAAACTCAAAGTGCTAGAAGTACAGAACGCTCTCCTCTTAAACTTTATAACCAAAACCCGGCTCCCCCCCCCCCACCCTTTTTATGTCCACTGTCCAAATTGTTACACCTTGTCGCAAAAACCCCATTCAGAAGCAATCATAGAGATAAACTGAACCCAAAATTACGCCATGTTATTGCTCGCCACCAAAAATATGTGATGTACTCAAACTTATGGAAATGCAACTATGGATTCTCACCCATACCCACCCGAGCTGGAGTCCACACTCCCTGAGCAAGCTGACCAGCGCTGGCATGAGCTGAATACTCAAAATGTTCTGGGATTGCCAACAGCGAACTACAGGGTGGTACCACCGCACATTAGAGCGGATTCTGTGATGAGTAATGGTGGGACCCACTCCAACAGTATCCTGCAAAATAAAAAAAACTAATAGTGCTATTGCAACATGACATATAACTGGACTTTATCAACAAACTAGACACACTTGCACTTTGCTTTGATAAATTAATGTAACTGTTCCTGGAATAAAAAAAACTAATATGGGCCCCCCACAGTCTGGTTTTTAGTATTAAATGCAGACCACGCAAAGTGCCAACTGTGGCCAGCCTAGCCCTAAAAGATTACACAAATTACACAAAAAGATTCCCCAAAGCATGGAAGGCTTTCAGATGGCTGGAACGATTGCGTCTTTTTAAATTTATTTCGCGTACCAGTGACCGCCCCCACTTGTTGCTTCGGGCACCTGCCTGTTGAGCTGCACATGAAGCGTCCTCCCTCCCAACTCATGTCTGTGTGAGCCCTGACCCTCGCGAACTGCGGCGTAATAAGTGGCGGTGGGGCTAACATCACATGCTTGTCTGTGTTCTTCTAAATCAATAGCACGCGGTTGCTGCAATGACTAAATACAAATCTGGGCATTCCAAAGTGGGGAAAAAAAAAAGAAGGAAAGTTAAAAAAGAGTGATAGAGGGTGGGCAAGAAATGGTCAATGTGTCCCAGACAAAAAAACCCAGCTCAGAAACAAACACTGGATCCAGAGTCTTCATTTAGCCACACCCATCTGAACCACACATAGCAGCTTCTCCCAGTTTTGTTTCACCTTAAGATCTGTTCTGGACCACCAAGGAGATCTATCTTCATGAACCTGGAGAAGGGACCTGGTTCACCATGACGGGCTTGAGTCTTCTCATATTTCTCCACCTCCCGCCCTCTTTCACAGCTGAAAAACAACACAGGTTCAACTAACAGTCTTTAATGAATAGATTTTAAATGTTTAAGATGTCTGACCAGCACTGAATGTATTTAAAAGCACAGGCCAGAGGCTACAGTGACATTACAGATGAAAAAAAACTGCTGCCCTAACCGGGCAGCAGCGTGCAAAAAACTCTTACCCCGTCCGTCCATCTCCCCCACGGCCACCAACCCTCTCTCTGCTCATACTCCTGCAGCAGGTCTTTGTTCATTGCTCCATGTCTGTGTGGCCCCACAGATCCCCCTCCTCCATCACACTGATGTAGCGGGAGCAGAATGTGGGCACCCCTCCTGGGAGAATTCAAGGGACACACCCATTGAAGACTACAGTCCCCTCCCTCCCACCAGCCTGAGGCCCCCCCCTTGCATCCTCGTGCTGAAGTCCAGGATCGGCCATGGAGCTTGTATCAGGACCTTCATTGCTGTAGGCAGGGGCTGAAACTCTCAGGCCCCTCCCTCTGACCTCTCCCCAGTCATCTGCTTCATTCCACACAACAACCAGTCTTTGGTTGCCATGGCGAACCTCTTTGACCATGGCACATTGAGTCCTCTGGTCCCCACACACTTGTTTCTTTTTGCTCTCAGGCACTGTGGAGCGTAGTACAGTTCCCCAAGCTGCAGACAATCACAGGACAGTTATAATACATCATCCAGATGTATCAATCGAAAAACCAATCACAGACAAAATAATCACTGATATCAAAAACGAACATAAAATCTCACAATCACATAAACAAAAATATAGCGCTAACTTACAAATTTACAGACGTACAATCACATTTGAAATAAAAAAATAAAAAATGATATTTAAACCTATTTAATTTAAACCCAGGCAAGTCATTAACGAACAACATTCTTATTTACAATGGCGGCCTGCGCAAAAGTGCAAAGGCCCTCTTGAGGGAAGAGGTGTGAGGGGCCTAAAAGGAAATGTCAAAAATGGAAAAGTAAAAAATATAAGCAGCACAAGCACACATCCACACAATTTCCAACACACTCCCCACTACTTACAATACAATCTACAAACAAGACATGACATAAATTACGTACATGCAGTCTAGCGAACACAAGCATCGTAGGCATGGTAAGCTAGCGAACAAACAGCATCACGGAAATACAACAACAGGAAAAACAACAATAGGATAACACTAACGCAACTAAGCAAACAAGGCAGATAAAAAAAAAAAAACAGCAGCCAATCAAGAAGAGCAAGAATATGCATGGGAACAACAAATAAGGAGCACGACAGGACAAAGGTTATGGAATATTAGTGGGTCGGGAAACCAGCTACATCTATCAGTGAGAATGATCCTATAATAGAGTCCTTGAAAACAGGACTTGGAGGATAAAATTGTCCAGGTTTTGTGTTTTTTTTGCAGATTCTTCCAAAGTCTCTGGCTCGCAGTTAGACTCGGAATGACGGACCAGACAGAGTATGGGTATTTGTTTTGGGAAACTTTACAACAGAATTTGGTGAGCAGAGTGGGTGTTGTAGAAACAGAATATGTTGTGAGCAGAGTGGGGTGTTACGTCACTGCAAACGCAGCATGATTGTACGTTTTGGCAAACAAGTGGACACAAGTAGGGGGGACAGACTATGGAGGGTTTTGTAGAACAAGCATGAACCGTGTGAAATATTTACGATTGGGTGGTTGTTAGGACTGGGCAGTTTGACAGGAGGAATATAGAGTGCAGTGGTGTGGTTTTTTTGAAAAGAGGGTATTTTTGTAGCAAACCGGATAGCTAGAGTTATAGAGAACATCAGAAGCATTTTGTGAGTGTGCCCTTACATGCCGACCTATTATATAACATACACCATAGTCAAACATGGGAAGGATGGTCCCTTTGAACAAGAGGTTAGTTTAGCAGAGGGGATGTGGCGGGGGTTCTGGAGCGAGGTGGCAGCACATTCTGTAACAAGAAGCCAATTTTGGATTTGACCTTAGACTGTAACCTGCTGAATATAGTGTGAGAAGGACAGAGTTGATGTTCTAAGCCAGATACCCAATTATTTGTACTCTGTTGACCTGGTCTAAGATAGCCCCCGTCGAGGTTGGTGACATCTCGGGCTGGAAGGGGGCCACAGAATCCTTCCTACCCGAACCACATGACCTTGGTCCTTGGTGGTGTATATTAGCAAAGGAGATTTTAGGGTGGAGAAGGCCTGTTGGAGACCTTAAGGAAGCTATCCCTGAAGTTGATGCAAGTAACTGCGTCTTGGGGAGGGGACCAATGGCCATAAAAGACTGTGTTTTCTCGGTCAGCATAAAAGGTGGGATAGATGAGTCTACAAACAGAACAAGCCAAGTATCTCTTTATTTATATCTAGAAAAAAGTGTGTGGGCCTAGGATCGAGAGCCCTGGGGTTACATCCCTTAGAGACAGGGAGGGGCCTTGAGAGAAAAAGTTTGTTCTGATTTAACACGTTGCACCCTAATCAGTAAGGTAGTTAGAGAACACACGCCAGGTAGAGGGCGACCAGGAGACCCCAATGTTGCCCAGCCTTGGCAGCAAGGATAGAGTGAAAACAACAGTGTAACAGAGCCTTAGCTAAATCAATAAAGATTTGGCTGCACAATATTGTTTAGAATATCTAAAGCGGAAGTGATGTCATTCAGTGACTTTGAGGAATTGCAGTGTCCACAGCAGCATAACCAAAATTGGAAACCAAGATTTGAAACCACCAGACAGAATATTAATAAAATAGTCCCAGGGTCATTATTATGTAAGTGGCTTTAATTTACAAGTTTTCTCCAACACTTTGATAAACAAATGCAGTTACAGAAATGGGCCTATAAACAGTTAGGATCCAGCCTGATCTCCTTGCCCTTGAAAAGGGCATGCACTACAGCCTTGTTTTCATGCACGTGGGATTTCAAGCTGTGTGGAGATGGACGGGGGGGGGACTTCCGGGGCACCCTCCCGCTCGCCGAGGGGTGAGCAGCAATTGCCCGCGGGTTAGGGGAAACAGGACAAACAAGTGTACACAATCATCCATGCACATCCATAATGGTATCATAGGACAGACGATATTATTTAAAAAAATTGTATTAAATTATATTGAAAGTCATTAAGCAAAGCATGAGACCTTACCGTTTCAGACTTTCCTCCGTGGCACAGTGGGTTTGGACAGGCGAATACATTTTTATGGTGCGATGGATACAGAGATGCCGCTAGAGGGCAGTTACAACTTGCGCAACATGGGTAAGATCTGTACTGCATTAGTAGAGCACATTTTGGGAAAACGGAATGACAGGTGAAGGAATACAATCCTGAAAAAAGAAAGAATGGTTGCGTCTTTACGTATCGTTTACACTGACGTTCATCTTCATGACTTTAATATTGATACAATGTGGACATTGTATGATTGGTAACAATAATGTGGACCGTTGTTAGTGTGTGTGTGTGTGTGTGTGTATTTTGTCATTCTTGTATGTAAGTATTTTTTTTTTAATTGTGTTTTTATTTTAAACCGGTGTCCTCATAACTCTATTTGAGTCGTCCTCAACCCCATTTTTTGTTAATTGCCATGCATGGGGTAATATGTTCATGTGTATCATTTGTAAATTGCCGTGCTATTTAATTTGTGTGTTGAGTGACACATACATAAAAAAAATGTATCTTTTTATCTTCACATACATATATTTGTTTACCGAAATAATTCAGTAAATGTTATAAAATTTCCTCATTGGTGACATTACCCGCATGATGTAATTTTAGTTTTTTTTACATGATGTAAAATGATTTTTCAAATTAAAAAAAGAACGAGGCCCGCCAGGAGTCAGAACCTAGAATCTTCTGATCCGTAGTCGAGACGCGTTAATCCATTGCCGCCACTGGCCCTGGATCAGTGGAACATCAACAGCACTACTTTAATGACTACTATTGCCAGTCCATTATCTGTTTTATTTCTAACTATATGTTACATGGTATTCAAATCAACATTTTTGTCCCCATTAAATTGGATGAAAGCACACGCATAGCATTACTTTTTGTCTTTACAAAACACAAGTTTGGCGAGTTTAGTCTTTTGGTAAATGATAGTCCAAGTTTAAACTTCCAAACTGATTGTGAAGAAAAATAATTCCCAGCTAAATTAGATAGTCAACGTTTAATGAGCAATTTTGGCTTGAGCGCCCACCCGATACAGAAACAATCACCGCATAAGAAATGGGTATCATAAATCAAGTCCGGCAACACACCATTCGAATCGGGTAAGGGTTTACCCCACCACCCCAGGTGGCTCAGATTCGTCAGACGCTTTTTCCTTTCATTATTTATATGGTATGTTTCATTCCGGACTAATCAGGCCCGCATTTTATGCTATAACATTAGCTTGACGGCGGCACCGCAAGCATATGAACGAATCATTGAGGAGTCCATAATCCGGTAACACTCAAGTTCACTTTTAAAAGATTCGTTCGTTCCACAAGTACTGTCCAACGCTATATATTGATGCATTAATCGTGTCCCTTTGAATGGGGTTATTCTGGCAATATGGGGGGGTAATAACTCTTACCCATTCGGAATGGTTTGTGATAACGGACTTGATTATGATACTATTCTATGAGGTGATTGTTTTCGTGTTCTATCGGGGTGGCAATCCCAGTCTTTATTCGTCTTCGTTAAATATACAAATCCGTAAATTATGTCCACAAACTTGCAGCGTTGCCGTTTGTGACCACA